>CM039598.1:21086644-21264894 GCA_022457205.1 Saccharum spontaneum | reverse complement strand
TGAGAATTTTTTTTATTTTTAGCCCAAATTTGAAACAAATTTTAAATTTAACCCGTCTTTCAAAAAAATTTTAAATCTAACCCGTTTGGCCCCGCCACCATGCATGGCGGGGCAAATGCACTGTACCCCGCCATGCATGGTGGCGGGGTACAGATCCGACGTGGCAGGGGTGGAAGACCACCTCGCCAGCGTGGCAGGGGTGTACCCCGCCATGATCCATGGCGGGGTTGCCCTAACCCGCCATGATGCATGGCGGGGTACACCCCCGGCCATATAAAAGCCCGGGCACTTCTTGTTTTTGGTCATTCACCCATTCCATTTCCCGCAGCGCTCTAGAACCGAGCTCCCTCACCCATTCCATTTCTCCGGCGTCCCTCCGTCGTCCCCGTCAGGTATCGGCCCATCATCGCTCCTTGTTCCGGCCACCCCTTCTTTGTGTGTATCGTTTTGTGTTGAAATCGTTTCGTTTTTTTAGATGGAGGACTCGTATCGTGAGTCGATTTGGAGGAAAAAGGGTCGTCCTAGAGAGATGTACCCCGACGTGTCTTGTAAGGATGCGCCCGTTCCTCCCGAGGAACCTATACCTAACTGTGATTGTGGTCATCCGGCACACGTGGGCCAGTCGAGGCATCCCGATACTGCGGCTCGTTGCTTCTACACATGTTATAGTTGTAGCGTAAGTAATTGTTCCCTTTGTTGTTTTTATTGGTTGCTGATGTTGTATTCGCGATGAGATAATTGAAACTTTTGTATAGCCCTACTTCCGGTGCTTTTTTTTCCAATGGATCGATGGCCCGGACAAGTTTGATCCAAGGATTCTCCTTTTCTACCCCGGCATTGATCATTGCAAGCGTGAGGTGTTTACTCGCTGGGTTCCGCCCCCTCCAAACCCTCCTCCTATGACGGACGAAGAGAAGGCCGTAGCATCGGCACGGCGGCTCGAGGATCCTCCAAAGTGCCTTTGCGGAGAGCAAGCCGTGATAAACCCACGCAATGAACAAGAGTTCATTTGTCCTCTACGACATGAGGTAAGGTTTGTGTGTACCTTGGAATGTCACGTTCTATATGTGTGTTTTACTGTTTTGATTTTGTAGGATCATGATATGCCAAAGTGCCGTTTCAAGGAATGGATCTATGGTCCAAAGAGCCATTGGCCGGAGCCGGAGAAGATTGTGGAGGTGCCAGACTGGAAGAAGAAGAGGAGGTCTATTGCCCCTCCTGTGATGTGCAAATGTGGTGTTGAAGCTAGCTACGGCCTTGTCCCTTCAGGCCTTGGTATAGGGCACTTCTGTGGCCACATGATCGATTATGACGAGGTTTGCTAATACTTTTGACAGTTGGCGGTAATGGTTTATTTTGTTAACTCTGGTACGCTAACTTTGTATTCATCTATTTATTGCAACAGAGCACTCAGAAATGCAAGTGGGAATCATATTATGATGTGTATAATTTCAAGAATGAGTATAAGACAATGGTAGCAGTTCGCAATAGCAGAGGATATCCTGCAAGCTACGTCACAGATTTCGTTAAGAGCCACAAGAAGAAAATGCTACGACGGGCCCAAGAGCTACGTGTTCGTAACCCGGAGAGTATTGCGTGGAAGAAGTGGTACGAGCAAAAGAAGAAGGATGTAGAGGAGTACCAGGCACGGAAGGCTGAAGAGGATGCAAGGAAGGCTGCAGAGGAGGCTGCGAGAGCAGAGATGCAAGGCTTGAACGATACTATTGACTCATTATGTGCGAGTGAGTCATTGCGTTTTTGGAAACTCAAACTTCTTTGTTTTACTGTCAATTAACTCATTGCATAGATCTAGTTAATTGTTTGCATTCTGTACTTGCAGAGATTGGATGCACCGGCGGCTGGGAAGCCGATATGGCTCGTGCTAGGTACACCGCAAGTCGTCCCATTGTGGTTGACGAGGAGGCCGAGCCGGAGGAAGACGACGACACCGGGAGGATAGGCGATCTCATTCGTCTAGCTGAACAATTGGGCTACCAGGAGGATGTTGCAGTACACGAGGCCCAGGCAGCGTACCAGAGCCAACAGACACCGTTGTTCGACTCATGGGGGCCAACAGACATGACCCAAGAAGAGGCCGAGTTGTACTCTCAGGCCGCGGACGAGGCGGAGGCGGCTTACTACCGGCGTCAGGCCTATGAAGCCAAGTCAGTCGAGGCTAGCAAGGGTAAGGAGGTGGTAGTGGAGGATTCCGAGTCCGAAGACGAGTTGCTTACGCAGTGGTGCACGCAATTTGATTGACGTACAAGTGTCTTTGTAATAATTTAAATTGTCACGTCTTCACTTTGTCGTTGTCAGTGTTTGACGTTCGTAGTGGCGTAGAAACTTTGTGTAAGCAACTTTGTCAGTGTTGTACGTTGAAACATGTCATTGTACTTTTATCACATCGTCATTCGCTTCATTTGTTGGTCCACTTACTAAGATTGTTACGTGGTTTATCGCGGCAGTGTATAAATACATTACAACAATGCAGTTCTTGCGCGGTCAAAGTTTCAGGCAACCCCGCCATGGCTGGGGGCGGGTTAGGGGTACCCCGCCATGGGTCATGGCGGGGTACCCCTAACCCGCCCCCAGCCATGGCGGGGTTGCCTGAAACTTCGACCGCGCAGGAACTGCATTTCGTTTATCGTCAATTGACCGCGCAGGAAGTCATGTTGAGTGATTTACAGCAAGTTTATGGCAGGGGTCGAATCGAAATTAGTTAACGACAACGGATCGTCACAAATAATTGGGTCAACTGATCGTCACAAATAATTGCGTTTACGACTAAGATTAAACGAGTCTTACCAACTACAATAGTCGAACCGAAATAACCAAGTGGAGTACTGCTGGTACACCTTCACATAATTTAATTGTTCTAACTATGATACTATGTGTCCGGCGTCTGCTACTATACTAATCGCCTGGGGTGTAGGGGTCTCGCGGTCTCCGTCGCCTCCTTGGATTTGTAGGGACCACGTTGCTTCTCCAGCCAACGTCTGTGCGGTCCCGCTGCTGCCTCTCGCGCTGTCACCTCTGTCCACGATCGAGCTGCTGCGTCGACGACGGCCCCTGCAAGCAAGCAACCTGATGAGCTACTATAAATGTTGATCTAAGAACAATAAAATTAAAGAGAAAGCAAAGCATACGAACCTGTTGCTCGGCTGGTGTGTAGTTCTCCTGCTGTGTGTAGTCGAACCCCTGTGTAGCAAAAGGAGCACCGTACAGCTGTGACGCACCCATCTCCTCGTGACCGGTGTAACCCCACTGCGGAACGTCCTCTTCGTCGTCGTCGTCGTCGTCGTCGTCGCCACTCGTCGTCTCATACTGCAGTGCCTCATCCACATCGTCCGCAGACGCTGGACCCTTCCCTCTATCCAGCGGAGTACGAATAGACGAGGACGCAGCTCTGGTGTCGCTAGCAGAAGCAGCTGTGGTGGACATCGTGTGGCTCCTGGACCACGTGGGGTTGTACGGTATGTCCAGAGACGTATCCGCACAGCTCAGCTTTTGAGCCAACTTTTTGCAGCCTTTTTTCATTCTCTACATATTAAGATGACAACAAGCATTACTAAGCGTGAATTTTAAAAGTAACTGAGTAGTAGTCACGAATGTTAATATCAAAAGTACCTTGACGAAGGCACGAAGAGGGTTCGTCTTGTCATCCCTAGTCCGAAAAAGTTGCCTCGAAGCTTCCTCGGAGTAGTTGGACAACTGTTGTGCCTACAACATCACACAACGTTAACTCGATCATTTCAATTGAGATTTAAACCCGTTACCTCGTTTTAGAATATAAGTGCAAAGTACTTACCACGTATCTATTAAGAGGCGCCCTAAGAAGTTGTGTTTGCCTCCTTTGCGCATCGTCGAACGCATCGGCGATGTCATCCTCATCGGCCGCATCTGCAGGCAAGTTCGTGTACGGGACCATGAGATGAGTCCTCGTACTTCGCTGCAGCCATTGAAGGTACTCCATCCATCTTCCCGGGTGGTGTGGCGGAATTTGGTTGATCTGACGAACATTCCTGTTATACCATCTGTGCAAATATTGGTCGTGCGTCAACGCCCAATCCTTCTGCGTCGTCCGAATCCTCCGATCAATCCTGGATTGCCATATTGCATTAGAAATGATGCGCTTAAGTAGAACAAACATATTGAAGAAGATAAGTGGCCATCATAGGCGCTTAAGTAGAACAAACATACCCATGCAGCTCAGCGTTGGTGGAGTACAGCGGTGGAATTCCTTGCAACCTCCCGAACTGTCTGTAAACCCTCATAGGGTAGTGCATCTCGATGATATGGAAGAAGATAAGTGGCCCTTCGTAAAGCCAGTCGTCCGCTTCCTCCTCGCAGCGCGGACTAAGGTAGTCCTCTAGCTCGTACCTAGACCACGGTGTCCATTGTACCTGCAAAGTAAAGAAACTTAATTAAGTATCAATCTTAATGATAGTGCCTTTAGTAGGAAAAGCAGATATAACGTACGTAGTTGTGTGTCAACACGTCTATCGCATCCGTGTACTGGTTGTACCTCCTTTCCAACTCGCCCCTCACTACCTTAGCGTCCCTCCAGATGTAAAGGGCGGTGGGGCGAACGTCTTGATGTTGCCATTCCTGCAAGTTTACACAAACAAGGTGTCAGTAATCTCTCTAGTCGTATGACGATAACAAAGTTGTTATTGTACTCACAGGCAAACGCGGAGGTTGAGTGGGCCTCCCAACCGGAAACCGCTCCCAAATCCATACTTGCAGTAGGTACGAGCAGCCACCTAGGTTAGCATTGTTCGCCTGGCGACGACAGGCGTTACAAAGCTGACGATATGTCCAAGCAAGGACCGCGGTACCCCAGCTAAACGATGCAATATTCTCAAGTGGCTGGATTAGGATCCGCAAGAAAATCCAGCTGATGCTGTCGCCTGAGGAGTCGGGGAATAAGAAAGCGCCCAAGAAGTGCCACAGCCACACCTTTGCATATACCTCAACCTCATGATCTGGAGCACCCACCGGAGGCCCTGCACCAAAGTTTTGGACTATCCAAGACGACGGCACTCCTGATGTCTTCCTGCAATTGGAATTGAAGTATTATTATAAAAAAAATATATGTATCTGAAATGATTGTATCAGTGATTTCAATGGGACGCAAATAAGAACTTACTTTGTGCCTTTAACTTCTGCCTCCGATGGCCTCCTACCACAGAACTGCTCCACCAACTGTACCCAATTAGACTCGTCGGCGACCCCAGTCACCGGATGACCTTTCAAACTTAGGCACAATATCATCTTGACATCTTGCATCGTGACGGTCATTTCCCCACATGGTGTGTGGAAGGTGTGCGTCTCCGGTCTCCACCTGCATCATTACAAGGTTGTGGTAATAGGCAAGTTCACAACACAATTTTTGAAAACAAAGACAAAAGATGGAAAAAGCAAGGTTACCTATCCACAAAGGCAGTAAGAAGGGCAGGGTCAAGTGTGGGGAGTGAACTGTTGTACACGCGAACGATCTCAATGAAGCCCGCACGCTCTATGTAGGGCGCGTATCGCTCGTCCCAGCTATGTACGTGGTGCGTGCGAACACGAAGCGGACGCAACGGCCTATGGAGCTCCGACAAGGCATGGGCCCGGTGGTCCTTGTCGTAGTCAGCCTCAAGGAGGCTAAAGCGTGGATGAGGAGCCCGCGCCGCCATCTTGCACACCTGAAACTCCCTGTTCGTAAAAAACAAACCAAACATTAACAACATTAGAACAATTAACAACGTTATAAAAAATTAAAGACAAGTACAAATAAAATTTATAATATTATAAATGCATGTTTACAATATATACGACCTCTTGCCTCGCCCGCCTATGAAATCTAGCGTTATGACCAGGATTCTTGCAAATGGAGCAAAGGTTCTGCGCACGTTCTTCGTCAAAGTCCCCGCCACCATACATATCGGCGCCGTAACCTTTCATACTGTCCATATCGCCTTTCAATCGCTTCTTCTTCCTCCTTCCCTTCCCTACCTTCTTTAGGTCCGGATAAGGCGCGTAGTCCTCACCATAGTATGGAGGCCACTGTGACTCGTCAAGGTATGGCTCGAAACTCTTTTCCCAAACTTTGCATGTGTTGGCACGGAGATACAAGGGTGACATGTACGGTGCAACTGTGTGGTCAAAACCTCGAAGCCAACAAGAGGTGATCATGTGTGAGCAAGGGGCATGCATGATCTGAGGGACGTTGCAACTGCATTCAACTTTACCAAGATCGACACGGTACGTTCGGCCACCAAATCGTTCGCCGCCCAGGTTTGTGCCCCCTCTAGCTCGTACGCAGAAAACAAGCATGTCCCGTCCATAAGCCTCGGCAACCTGTTGTTTGGCCAATTCCTCAGCCTCCTTCAAATATTCGTGTGCCGCCTTGCCCCATCTTCCAAGCTCCTCTTCATTCCTCAGGGCTAGGCCATACCGCTTAACAAAATACTCATTGCACTTCCTAAAAGAGAACTCGACAATACCAGACACTGGAAGAGATCGAACGCCTTTGAACACACGATTGAAAGACTCAGAGGAGTTTGTTGTCATGATGCCGTACCGGAAGCCGCCCTCATCAAAGGCTAATGCCCACTTGGCTTTATTTTCCATCTGCTGGTCTAACCATGCCTTGCCAGCTTGGTTAAGCATCTTCTCTAGTTCTACCATAGTCTCGTTGAACTCGCGTTCCGTACGTTTATTACAAAGCTCCTTTAACTTGTCAGCCACATCCTTCTTGCGTTGACGCCGCCAGAAATTGGCGGCAAAATGTCGCATGCACCAACGGTGCACTAGAGCCGGGTGACCATCAATGTGTTCATCGGCTGCATTTAGAATTCCAATGTGACGGTCCGAAATCAGACAAATGGTGCGAGAAGGGCCAAGCACATGGACACGGAGCAGACGCATAAACCATGACCATGAATCGTTGTTTTCCCCCTCTGCCAAAGCAAAAGCCATTGGTACTATCTGGTTCTCTGGGTCTACAGCAGCAGCCATCATCAATGTGCCCCTGTATTTGCCGGTGAGGAACGTGCCATCAACAAGAACAACCGGCCTACAATACTGAAATGCATGTTTGCACTGATCGAAATACCAGAATACACGGTACAGAATATGCCTCAACGGGTTCTGAAGAAAGAACCCTCCTGTGTATATGAACGATCTCATGCCAGGGTTGAAGTGTTCCATCGCATGCAAAATGCGTGGAACCCTGTTATAGGCTTCCTCCCAGCTACCCCAACGAATTGCCAGGGCAATTTGCTTTGCCCGCCAAGCCTTTCCATACGTGACCTCATACCCAACAAATGTGGCTATGGTCTCTTGCAAGAACGGCACTGATACGTCGTTGTCCTTATCTACAAGACCCAATATACGGCGGGCTAGATACCGAGCCGTTAACTGGGGATGGTACCTTTTACCCTCATTAGTCTGGCATCTGTGCGGCTGTTCCACCGAAGTTACCTTCCACTTACCATCACTTCGCCTCTTTCGTGCATTTAACTTCCACGAGCACGGGAATCCAGCCTTACATAATATGTGGAATTTTACCTCCTTGTCGGAATGCCGAACCGTGTAAGGCCTATGATGATACACAGCATAGTCCTGAAGGAACAACTTCATCTCCGACATCGTATTAAAGAGCATTCCCTTCCTCAGTATTAAATTTCTATGGTTGTACAATGATTCCTTACACATCTGCAAACCCGTGTCACAAACTGCCATATGCGACATACTTACATCGATATAATTTGGCACACCGGTAAAAGGCAAGCCAGCCTCCCTCAGCTGTGTAAGCTCTGCAGATGTATAAGAGGGTGGTGCAACGTATTGTTGTGCCTCCCTAACCCTGCTCCATCCTTCATATTGCACTCCATCATCTGGATAACCGGTGGCTAAGGTGCCCTGACTCTGCATGGCATGAAGTACCTCAAGCGATACTCCTGAGGGCATGCCACGAACTGGTGTACACATGGCAGGTGCACCTCCACAGGGCATGGCTTCAACCGATGCTCGCATGACATGGGGACCTCCTTCCTCATTTCCTGAATCGTCCGAATCTGTGCTAACATCATCACCAATCATTCCCTCCGCTGCCGCCTCCTCCTCCTCCTGTTCAAACTCGTCTACATCAAAATCATTGCTTATATGACCAACTGGAGGAGAATGAACCCGCTCCTGCGTCAAATTACCATCCAAGTCCATACTCTCCATAGTTTGTTGCATCTGCACACCACAATCTCCTAAAGTATCACTGTCCAAGGACGGCTCCTCATTCTCAACAATCTCCAGCACCAACTCAGCCATGCCGACATTCGAACCTTGGATGACCCTATTGTATCGGGACCACTCTGCTTGGTTGCACAAGTCCATCATGACATAGTGTGCCCTATTCTTTCCAACATCGAACCTACCCTTTAGTGTGAAAGCCTCGCCAAACTTCAAACTCAAACGGTCACATAGATCGCGGAAACTAGGGGTGCCATCAAACCATTCCAATTCTTCATACATATCCTCAAACTGGCAATCCTCTCTCCTAACACTTCCTCCGTAAAAAACTCTTACACCGTAATCCATCTACAAAACGATTTGACATCTCATTATTAAATGACCATTATGGTACTACTAATTACTACATAACTAACTAAATAACTAATATTACCTAATAAGTCAACTGTGTCGTCAATAACAAATCATCATTACCAAACTAAATAACTTAATAACTAATATTACCGAATAACTAAATAACTAATAGGTACGTAACTAAATAACTAAAAGTCTCTAATAAATTCCGAATAACTAATAATCGTTAACTAATTAACTAATACCTAAACAACTAATAATCGTAAAAACTAATAATTCAATATCTAAACAACTAATAAAAACAAATAAATATCTAAACCGCTAATAATTCAATCACTAAACAACTAATAACTAAACAAGTAATAATCGTAATAATTCAATAACTAAATAATACAATGACAAATAAATAAATAACTAAATAAATAATAAAAGCTTATTAATATTTACTACAAATATACAATTTAAACGACAAAGTAAACAAAATTACCGTAAAAAATTTTCGGGGTCGCGGCGCGGGAACGAATGCCGAAGACGCGGCCGAGGGCGCGGTCGCCGGGGACGCGGGAGACGACGCGGTGGCGCGGACGACGCGGTGGCGCGGCCCCCGGGGCAGCCGGGGGGCGGTGTGGCGCGGCCGGGGCGGCCGGGGCGCGGCGGAGGTCCTCCGGCGGCGCGGGAACGGCGCGGGGACGACGGGGGACGCCGGGGCGAGGCCGGGGCGCCCGGAGGCCGGTGGGCCGCGGCCGGGGGAGTCCGGGGACGGTGGGGCGCGGTCACGGCGGCACGGACACGGCGCGGGGAGGCCGGAGGCGGCGGGGAGGCGCGGGGGAGGGCGGAGGCGGCGGGGACGCGCGGGCAGGCAAGAGGCAGCGGGCGGGGGCGAGGCCGGGGCGCGGCTTATATTTAAGCCGCGCCCCGCCGTGACCGGTGGCGGGGTATACCCCGCCATGATCCATGGCGGGTTAGGCATACCCCGCCACCCATCATGGCGGGGTACGCCCCGGGTGCCCGCCACGTCACCCCTGCCACGCGGACGTGCACCCCGCCACCATGCATGGCGGGGTACAGTGCATTTGCCCCGCCATGCATGGTGGCGGGGCCAAACGGGTTAGATTTAAAATTTTTTTTTAAGACGGGTTAAATTTAAAATTTGTTTCAAATTTGGGCTAAAAATAAAAAAAAATTCTCAATTGATCCCTTGGCCAGCGGGATGCACAGGTGTGCTTGCTCCTGTGTCCCGTTTGCTAGTTGCATGAAGCACGTGAGGACTAACCAAGCAGCAGCACGTAATCACGACCGTGCATGCTCCTGTACCCAAGTGTATATGTGTATGTATGCAAGCAAGCCGAAGCCTGAACACAACAGCACACGCTGCCCTTGTTTGGCCAAGCCCCAAAACCGAAGGAGCAGCCCGGCAGCTGCCGCCTGATGCCTCTCCAGTTACCTACCGCCCGTCAATGACATGCACATCCATTCAAAGGCTCTATACGTATACGTGTATATACGTATTTTTGCCCCAACGGCGAATACCGGGAGCACAGCTCCTCTGCGGCCCAGCACAGCGCAGCCCAGTTCCATGCCTCACAGCCCCACCTCGCGTATGAACGACGCGCGGCGTCATCCGCACGGGCCCAGCGGTCAGTAGCTTGGGGCCACTTCCTCTCGGCAGTTTCCGTCAGGCGCCGTCGCTCCCTCCGTCTTCGTCTCTCTCCGTATGCGAGCCGCTCCTCTGCCGCCGTACTGAAGCAGAGCCGCGCCGTCAAGAACCACAGCGTCCATCGGATGCCCTTGCGTGACGTGAGCACGGGACCCCGCCGAGACGCGCCTCGCGCCGCATTTCGCGGAGGCGCCCTCGACCACGCCCTGCCCGCACCACCGGATGACCGCCACGTGCACCGGCCGTCCCATCAAGCGGCCGGAACGCCGGCGCCCTCGCCAGGAGCCCTAGCCTCCCGCTATAAGAGGCCAAGCTGAGGCCTCGCCTTCACCAACTCCCTCTTGTCCGCCGCCACCCAGCTCTGCTCCCTTGCCGCGACGCGCCAGAGCGCGGCCTCTGCGCTCGCCTTGTCGGACCCGGCCGCACCGAGCACGACCTCGTCGTCGCCTTCGCCGGAGACCTCGTCTTCGTCAAGCCACGTGATGGCGGTTGCGTTGAGAAGCCGCAGCCTTGCCTCGCCGCGGAGCGGTGGACGTCGCAGCCTCGACCCCATGTCCACCCGCAGCCCGCCAGAGCCGCTACCCTGGACGTGAGCCGAGTGCGGACACGTCCGCTACTACAGCACGTCACCCCACCGAGCCGCCTCTACCTCGCCGCCTTGCCGCGAACTCAGGGAAGCCGCACGGACACATCCGCGACGGCGGCACTTCGCGTCGAGCTGGCTAGCCACCAGACACGTCTACCGTCGCCCCGCGACGCCGGTAAGTCTTCCACCGCCAAGCTTCCACTTTCTCGTCGTGAAAACCCTGGCCTTTTCCCCCAGCTTTCAGCTTCGCTTGGTCACAGCCTGGGACGCACTGACGCCGACGGACGCGTGCCAGCTCCGCCAACCGGCTGCCGACGCCGCTCGAGAACGCGTCCTCCCCTGAGCTGCAGCCGCGACGCCGTCTCCACCACGCCGGCGTGCGCGTTTCTGCCTGCACCGAGCCCGACCAGCATCACACGATCTCCCGGCGTCGAGCCCTCCGGTGAGCCGTCCACCCCGGAAGCTTCCGCCTTTACTCGTTGGTCGTTGCTCCCTTCCATGCCTGTCCCGGTCTTCGACGCCGGCTCTGTTGCCATCCTTGCTCAGCACGGCGTCTCTCCCGCCGGTGGCCACGCACAGCCGCCACACGGCCAGAATGCCAACACACGAACCACACCGGTCCCAAGCAGACCAAGGCGGTGCCTTTCATGGCCGCCGCCGTCGTGGCAACGTAACCGCACGCACGGCACCGACTCCGGTGAACACAAGGCCCAAGGCCACGCCTTCTCTCGCCACGGACGGATTGCCGCTGGACGGCTGCTGTCCTTGCTGTATCCGTGCCGTCGCACACACAGCACAGCACGATCACAGCCCTGCTCCAAAGCTTTGGCCTTGCACGTTCCTCTGTTGCCCAGACCTGTCCGGCCGTCGAACCGCATCCTGCAAGCCACGGCATGAACGCCGTGGCCTCGAACCGCGAGGACGCGAGCATCGGCACACGCACGTGCCGACGCGACCTCGGCCACATGCACAGGCGCAGCTTAGCTGTCGCACCACTCACGGATGCCCAGGGCGAAGCCTTCATGGCCTGTCGCCGTTCCGGCACGCTGCCGCACACCACCCGCACAACCGAGGCACTGACGGGAGCCCCGTATCGACTCAGCAAGCCACACGACGTCGCCTGTGCAGCACGAACCGGCCGCTGTAGTCTCGCATGACACGGACGTCGAGCACGCGTCGTCTCCACACCCACACCGACGCTCTGAGAACCCTCACCACTGGCACCCACACGGTGTAGCGCTCGCGCTCACCACGGCGGGCTTGCGCTGAACCTCGGCGGAGCCGACGAAGTTTCCGCCGGCAAAGCTGCTGCCTTGCCCTCCTTTGCTCACAGCACGCACCAACCTGAGGCCTCGCCTTGCCACCGCCTTGTTGTTCGCGATGCCGTTCATCGGTTGGCACAACCGCGGACATGTGCCGCCACTGTCCTACGCAC
Source organism: Saccharum spontaneum (assembly GCA_022457205.1). Lineage (NCBI taxonomy): Eukaryota > Viridiplantae > Streptophyta > Magnoliopsida > Poales > Poaceae > Saccharum > Saccharum spontaneum. Next base: position 21,252,627 of record CM039598.1, on the reverse strand, counting down.
GCGCACTCATGTAGCCGCAACCCCGTGCACAGCCACACCTGCCGGTGACCTTGTTTCTGGCGTCACCATGTCACCGCATCGACACGACTCCGCTGTCGCAGCCCTCACCCTACGCCATCGTCCTCCAGTCGCGGACCCTGCGCGCACTCGCACGAATCCATGGACGCCACCTGGAAGCCTTCCGTCGAGCACCTGCAGAGTGTCCCTTTTTCCTCCCTTCTGTGTTGGGGCATGAAGCCCAGCAGCCAGGACCGGCCAGCAGGCCGAGACCTCAAAACCCACAGGCCGTGAGCCCATCCAACCCTAGCCCTTTTTCTTTTTTTTTCTTTTTCAGAAATCCGTTCCACCTTCTAAAATTCATATCCGTTTCATTCTAGCTCCAAAAAATTATGAAACCAGTTTCATAATTTTTCTAAAACCTTTCTCTACCTCCTAGTGCAGTCCTTGAGTCTAGTGAGTTAGGTTTTCATCGCAGTTTTATTCGGTTCTTATTGGCGGTCGTGTTGTCCCTTGTTTTGCGTAGCGACGAGCTGAGTTCGGCGGATTCGACGATGCACCCGGAGGTGATGGATCCTGCTAGTGGACGACCCCGACTACTGGAGACGTGTACCACTACCTCCTCGACATCGCAGGTGTCATGGCAGCACCTTACTTTTAGAGAACCTATTTAGGCATTGCAAGTAGAATTGTTAGCGCTTTATATTTATTCTTTTTGCTAGTATATGTGATGCATACTTTTGCCTGAGCCTTTATTGCCTTGTTTGAAACCTCTTCATCCTGATTACCCAGCTTCGCGCTCGCACTTATATATTGCCTACCTGCTTGCTTGCATTTTACTACCATCATTTTTACATATATTACCTTGTTATGTGATGTGATGGTGGGTTTGTGATGTGGTTAGTGGATCGGGGTTGGCCGTGAGGCTTTTCCCGTGAAGTGGATGGTAGGTTGGCGCGACGGGAGCGTTGAATCCCGAGTGGGTGGTGGTGATGAGGAGTTCTGGAGATTCTCCTTGCCTTGACCTGTTTCTTGGAGGTACCGGCCAGACTGAGAGGTTTTTACCCTGGAGGGGTGCACATTGGTGCGCGGAGTGCCCCAGTTCTGGTTTTGCTGGATATGATGGATATGTTGGAACAGGTGTATGGGAAGGTGGTTACCTAAGAGAGGTAGACCACGTGGTGTATTGGTGGAAGGTGCTTGCTCTGGCCAATTAAGGACTGTCGTGGGTTGATGCCTAGAACACGGGACTATGTTAGCATGCACACCACAGGCCCTGTTATGGGCAGGGCCCGTTCTGTTGAGTTAGTGCGGACTGAGCCAGTTCTGTGGGAGTAGAGGTGCACAGGGGTACCCCTGGGGGCACGGTGAGAAGGATGCCGACGGGTTTTCCGGCTACCCTAATCACGATCCCAAGTGTATACGTTGTGCCGTATGCGACTCCACTTGGGGGCAAACTGGTGAGGAATGTGCTAGTTCTTGAGCGGTGATCGCTTAGACCATGGCCATGGTCGATGATGGTGATCCTGATGGATTAAAGGTGTACAACCTCTGCAGAGTTAGAACTATACGTATAGCCGCGATCTCGGTCATGATCACCCCTGTGAACTGTTTCATACCTGCTAGTCTTCCCTTGTGCTTTGCTTTCCTCCCCCAAAGCTAAGGTCCGGCTTGAGGCCGTTGAGATGAGGGGCATGCGGAGGCCGCCTCATCGCCTAGACTGAGAGTATGAGGATGTTGTGAGGGAAGATGAGAGTTAAGATGTGAGACATGTTGTTGAATTGAGGAGAGGTTGAGTTGAGATTGTGGTTTGGGTTATGAGAAGCTTACCTTATATTACTACTTTTGTTGCTCCTACAAGCGCTAAGGATGCAAACCTCAGCCAAACTAATAGGATCGCCAGATCCCTTGATTTCTATTTTCCACTAAAGCTCATCGGTGCTGACCATGGCCTGCACACATCTGGCGGTGTGCAGATTCTTTGCCTGCAGAGATGTTGAGGTGGGTAGTTGGTTTGCGGACCACTCTCAAGGATGCCCGTGGACTGGAGTTTTGCCAAGCTTCGCTGCTACGAGTAGAGCCTTGATGTTTTTGTTTGATCCAAACCTAGATGATGTAATAGGTTGAGTTTTAATCCTATTTTTGTAATCTGTGTTGTATGTCTTTGTAATCAGCTGAAAAGTGGATGCCCGTGATAGCTGAGGTATCCTGGGACTATCACAGAGGGGCAAAAGAGCCGGTATTTCAAGTTTTGAAATCCTGGTTCGTTTCAGATCTCCCATAGATGGACGTAGTCGCAGAGCACGGGGACGGTGTGGGCGCCGGTGATGTCTCTGACCCAACGATGATTTAGGAGGGGCCTCCGTGACCGTCGTGCCATGACGCTGTCTGTTGACGGCCAGGTATAGGTGCAGCGCAACGGATTTGATGGGACCCTGCGGAAGCCATGAGTCCGTCCAGAAGAGGGCCGAGGCGCCATCCCCTAGACGAACGGAGACGGAGGCCGTAAACATTGCCATGACAGGACGGTCAGTTCTGGATGGCAGCGATGCCCATGAGGCGTCGGCATTGGTGCGGCAATGCCATTCCCACCGAAGCCAAAGGGCAAACCCCATGATCCTCAGGTCCGGTATTCCGAGGCCGCCAAATTCCTTCGAAGAACAGGCGATGCGCCAGGCTACTCGGCACTTCCCTGCCGAAGTTGATTCCGTGCCGCTCCATAGGAATGCCCGGCGTCTTCAGTCGATCTGGTCAATCGCCCACGCGAAGAAGCAGCAGCAAATCAAGATGTGTACGAGGATGGCGGAGAGGGTGGACCTGGGTGAGTGTCAGCCATCCTACGTTGTTGATGAGTCCCACCTTCCAAGTCGGTATGCGTGCGGCCATAGAGTCCACCAGACGTTGCTCGTCTGATCGTTGCAGCCTGGTGAGTGAAAGAGGGGCGCCCAGGTAGTTGCACGGAAAGGGGCCGACTTGGCAAGGGAACGCCTCTTGCACAGCAGTGACTTGCTCGTCAGTACGCCTGATCTGTGTGATGAGACACTTGTCGAGGTTAGTGTCCAGCCCGGATGCTCCCGCAAAGAGGAGGAGCAACTGACGGATACAGGTGAAGTCACTGGGTTCTGGGCGGAGGAAGATGACGAGGTCCTCATCGTACACCGATGCTCCGTGCTCGATAGCACTGCCCGGCAGCAGTGTGAAGACGTGCAGCCTGTCAGCCTCAGCGATCAGGGCATTGAGGACCTCCATGACGATGATGAAGAGCAGCAGTGATAGCGGGTCGATCACCCTGCCGCAAGCCACGAGCATGGCAAATTCTTGCACTTATTAATTGGCCACAATTTGATTAGTTTGTTGCTGATTTCTTGATTGTTAATTGATGAGTCGATGTGATCCAAAGAAAAGAAGAGTTAAATCTATAGAAGTTCCTAACTAACAATGTAATTTCTAAAGATTTTGATGTAATTCTTTGAATTATCAAATGAATCCAATCCGATAGAAATTTTTTTCGAAATTCATAATTAAGTAACAAAACATAAAGAAATAATTAAAGAATATAGTCCTTATCCATCTTTTTTTTTTGCTTCATATACTAAAAAAAGAATTCAGAAAGGAGAAATTTTCATCGTGTCACAAGAATTTTATCACTCTCATAGTAGAAAGTCTCCAACTCATGTGAATGAAGTTAGGTACGAGGGTATTTAAACATGCTCTAAGATACTTCGACTTTCTATGTGACTTTGATCTTTCCTTTTGTGGTAGTACTCCCTCGGCCTTGAATAGCTCGATCTCTAGAGTAATTTTAAGTCAATCATTATAATATTTGCTCAAATCTATATAATTAATGATACAAAATGAGGATATACTATGAAAAGAGAGAATTATCTATATGGCCTCTAAATAACTATGGCTTCCTTATATGATCCTTTTTCTTCTGGAGTTACCTATAAGGCCCAAAAATGAATTTGACTTACATATATGGCCTTTCTGTCCATTTCAGCCACTTATCGGTGTTAAGTGAGGGGCAAAATGACTATTTTACCCCTAGTAAAAAAAAAGATTAATGTACAAAGTTTAGTTTGTCAGTGTTTGATTTGGAGTAATATTGCCCATGGTTTAAAGTGTTCAGAATTGCATAAATTTTTCTACAAAATAATATATTTTTAATTTAATACAATTCTAAACACTTTAAATCATGTGCGATATTGCTCCAAATCTAAAACAAACTAACTAAACTCTGGACTTTAATCTTTTTTTGACAAGGGTATCGTTAAGTGGCTGAAATGGACGGAAGGCCATACAGGTAAGACAAATTCATTTTTGGGCCTTATGGGTAACATCAAAAGAAAAAAAGACAATAGAAGGAAACCATAGTTTTTTAAGACCGTATAGGTAATTCTGTCTTATAAAAATATATTTTGAAATATATGAAATAGTACTAATTTGGTGTTATAAATCTTGATGTTTTTTTTAATTTGATTTGATCAAATTTAAAAATATTTGACTCGACAACCCAAGAATTGTTTTTTTTTTCAATTCGTTGAGACAAGCGCCGCAAATTCGGGATCGGGGCTACCAGCGCTACAGCCCGGAATACGGCCCTAAATATTCAGCCCAAAGCAACCCAAGCAAATTGCCTTTTAGCCGCACTCGACGCCGCCAGATTCCCCAACTGAGCGATCGCCGAGCGCCGAAAAATCGACGGCGCGAAGGCCGAAGTCGATGACTCGTGCCGCATCTTCGCCTCCGTTCGCCACTTCTCGGAGAACCCGGCGCCGGCGGGCTCCTCCACGTTCTTGTCCATAACTACGAAACGAAGTGGAAAGTGGGCGCGGTGCGCCGCTGGCACATCCGCCCGCCGCCCGCGGCCACCCGCCCCGCCCCTGCTGGCTGCTACGCACCGGCAGATCCCATAGACTGTCCGGCCGCCCTTGCAGCCTATTGCTTGCTGCGGTCGTTCCCAGGTCGCAAACAGCCGGTCAACCCCAGCGGCCCAGCCCCCTGCTGGCTTGCAACCTGCTCGGCTGCTCCTGTTGTGGTGGCCTACTTGGCTGCTCCTGCAGATTCAGGATCCATAACGAGTCATTGTGAGTAACCGTGTACTAATTTCTGGTTTTTTATTTAGTGTTTTGTTTGATGAATGCCAATGTCTAGCTTATAATAATTGCTTTGCAATTTGCAATTTTTGATATCATTGAAAAAGCCTTCTCAGCTGTGAATATCATTAAGTCTGAATGGAGAAATCAAATAAAACAATCCATTTCTGGATAAAGCCTTCTTGTAAAAAATCATAGCACTGTAATTAAGATTTCTAGCAAGAATTTTAGACTTCTACAGTATTATTTATTTAGCAGGTGTACAACTAGTAAAATCTCTAGTCTTCTATTATTTATTCCACCTCCTAACACATTTCTGGATCCACCACTGCCTGCAGCCACAGTAGGACTAGTGAATCTCTGAAAATTAACTGAACTGACATGATCTTTCCTGCAGATTGTGTCACTAATATATTTGAAGCAAAGCAAGAATTTTATTCTCCAAATGGCTGTTATGACATAATCCCACTTGCACTTAGGACTAATTGTGTGTCATTAGAATTCTTTGATTAATTGCTAGACGAGTTATGGATCAAGCCCAATTAATCCAACATAACCTGCTTCATGTACCCTCAAACTATCAGATGTTCTATTGAAACTCTTTGTGTAATGATGTATGGCAGTAGACCTCTGTGACTTTTCGCTTGTAGTTGGAACAATGCTAGCTGTCTTTTTTCCTAACATCAGTAGCCGGTTCAGGCACATCCAATTCCTTAATATTATTGGAACTGAATTTCTCAAAAAAAAAAAAGAAGGTGCAAATGGTATTGCGGTTCGTCTTCATCGACAGCATAATTCAGTGTCTGAGTCAAGCCTGCCACTTCCTCGTTTATATTATATTGTTTCTGTAAGAATGCACTTGTGCCACAGCCCACAGGCTGCTGCTGTTGATGAAATGGCACTACACTAGTATTCTAGCAACAAATTCCACTGCACTGCTCTATAATACCGCAGTATACGGGCTGCTACGTAACACCCTAGGTGTTAGACTTGCATTTAGCACTTGCATTGCATGAGCCTAAGCATCATTTGTTCTTATATGAGCATGGGACATATGTGATGCACTAGTGCAACATGTGAAACATGCCTATATGGAATGTGCTTTGAAACATCTGCAACATCTTCTTGAAACATATGCAACATACTCTTGTTAATTATATTTCAATGTGTGTATGTTAGATGCTCATGCTTGGTAATGCAAGTGAGTGTGGATGTCACTTCTTTCATGTATCTCCCATCACCTTCTATCTACAGTGACCCCTAGAAAAGTTTCATGAAGTCTGGAATCAAAAAGTCACATGAAATGATAAGTTATATACTTGTTTGGATTATAACTGAAACATGCTTCTGAAACATGGAAACATGCCTTACATTCAATGTAAACTAATGTTTATGCAACATACAAATGCAACAGGTGCAACACATCTTGGACACATGTGGAACATCCTAGTGAAACGTGTATAGCATGTACCTTGAAGCAAACACATGAAACAATTGAAACATGGCCTTGAAACAAGCACTACCATTATAGTAACTTCTATGTTTCAGTGCATGCGAGGCCTACACTTTTGTGCAACTTATACCTGGTATATATGTTGAGCCTCTACAACACCTTAACTACACTTAGGACACATAGTGGGACAATGTTCATGTTGATCATTTTGCCTAATTGTGCTTCTAAGTGATGGTTGACCTTGTATGAACCCTAGAACCCTTTTGTTTGACCATTTCAAAAGTGGGACCTAGAAGCTCTATCTGACTATGCACCCTTTTACAAAGTTGTAGAGAATTTTATAAGGAACAAACTTTGTTTAAGAGTCAAGTCATGAAAATATGTGGAACATGCCTAAAAAGGGGGCCACAAGTCAGATATAGGGCTGAATTCCACACATAGCATTTTTAAACCCTGATTTTTGTGTCATCGACGTTGGTGTCTCGTGTACTCGAAATTTCGTTAAGTAACTCAAGCTGACCCAAAAGTAAAACTTGGAATGAATATCGTGGAGAAGCTCATGTAAGAAGATGACACTTATTTGACTCCATTTGGCCCATCAATTTGGAGTATTTGTTAATGGTTGTCGACACATTGACAATGCCGTCTTGACACGCCATTATCTCTTAAACGGCTAACCCAATGACCTAAGTGCCTTCACATAAATTGTAGAGCATCAAGAGATGAGCAAATCTTGTAATTAGCCCATGTCCAAATTTGGCCCGTAGCAAGCCCAAATTTGGACTCCAAACGGTCCACTTCACTGCCTGCCACCTGTTCGCGTTTTTGCTCCAAAGGATGACGCGTGGCCAAGCGCGTGGCGACCATGCCAGCGTCGCACCCCCACCAAACCGCTACGCGCCCTCCACCTCGCCATGTGCCTCTGCCTGTCTGAGCCGATGGGGGGGGGAGGCCGAGCTGCCCACGGTCGCTCCTCCAGCGCCCCAGAGCTCGCCCTCGCTCTCAGCTTCCTCCCTCCTGCTCTTGCTCGCCGTCCCTACCGCGTCTGCCATGGCTGCCCCAATGGAGCTTTGACATCCCTGGCCTCAAGCGTCCCTCTGCCCAAATTGGCCGCAGCACCACCTTTCCCTCCTCGTGCCGCCCCCGATGCGCCCCTCCCCGGCCTCGTCTCACCGCCGTAGCGCGCGGCCACCGGTGCCGTGGCCGCCGCGGACGCCTGTGCGGCCAGGAGGCCATGAGCCATCACTGGCTGAGCTGCAGTCACCATTGAGTTCACGCGGACCCCCTTGGGCTTCCCCGTCCCTCGCCGCCGCCGGTGCTTGCCGGGCCATGCCTCCGCGCTGCCGCCGCGACGAAAGCCGCCGCCATGCGTCCGGGCTCGCGTGGCCAGAGGGCCACAGACGGTCGTAGCACACACTACGGGTGTCCACGGGTGCACCTCACCGCCGTGCAGCTCCCGAGCCGCTCCTTCGCCGCCGGCGACCACCTTCCTGCCGTGACGGCCGGCCGGAGCCCGCCTCCCCTGTTTCCGGTACCGAAGGAAGAAGACGACCGGTGTCCTCTCTCTGTCTCTCTGTCTGTGTATATGACAAGCGGGGCCGACGAAGCAGTGGGTCCCACATGTCGGGTTCAGTTGTGGCTGAGTTGGGTAAACATCCGGGTGCATCTAGCGTTAAGTAAGAGTTTAAGTTAATTCTGTTTTTGAAATTTCAGATTTCTTGTTAATCTTTGAAAATCCATATCTCCTACTAGGAAAGTCCAAAAATGGTAAATATGGACTTTTTGGAAACCTTGAGAAAATCTCTATGCAGTAGAAGCATAAAATGTTACTTGTTTGTAGAAAATTTCTGGTGTTTTGATTTAAGTTGGAAAAGAGCTCTAAAAATGCTTATAACTTGACCAGAGCCATATTTAGAGTTTGGGAAGTCCAAAAATAGTGATTCTTGTTTTGTTAATCTTGTGATGGCATTTGATAACTAAGAAAAATATTAAACCTAGTAGTTGTTCACTGTTTTCTTAGGGTTGTGATTTACTCTTGCTAATTCGGCATTCTTGCATATATTGGTTGGGAAATTCATAATTGCTGTTGTGGTGCTCCAAATGATGTGATATTTATGGTAGTCTTTTCATGCTATGTATGTACTGTGGTATAAATTTTATAGTCATTGCTTACTATATGATCTAGTTATTGATTTAACTTGTTTACGACTTGATAAAAAGCTTCTAAATAATATATAAATGATAAAATGGAAAGTGTTGTTCCATTACCTTAGTATGATGTTGCTCTATAATGTTGATTCATACTATGGCCATGTGTTCATAGGAAATATTGAGTTTTAGGTTTAACTTACTCTCACATGATTTATTGCAATAGCTATTTGTCTTTTTCATAGAGGTTGATATCCTTGTCTAAATGGCTTGATATTTGGATGGTAGACTATTGGGAGTATTTGTAGGCCACTGTATTTTTGGAAGAATTTAATGTGCAGTTTTGATATGTGTTCATAATTCCACCTAATTATCTAGATAAATTAAGAAAATACATTAAAAGAATTTATTTAGGAATGGGCACTATATTTTCTGGTGTTCATTAGTCATGTGTGACATGTTGGTAAAGTTGGTTTTACACAATTATATGTTTGCAACATATGTTAATAATTATTTCTTGCAATTAGTAGTTTCTGGATAGTTCTGGGGGCAATATAGATTACCCCATGTTAATGATGTTTTCTGAGCATCTTGTCTATAGCAAAGTTGTATATAATTCATGTATCTAGCTTGTGTTAAAATTTGGTGGCATTTGGCCAAGTAGTCTTTGAGTTATAGATGTTTAAAGTTAGGTCCCAGATTTGGTTGCTCTCTGTTTGGAGCAGACCAGATTCTGTAGTTTCATCTTTTCGACCTATTAAACTTGAGAATTAGGCATAGGTGATTATAAATGAAATGTAGATAATTTTATAAGCTTTCCACAAGGTCTTGTTGCACATCATTTGGAGTTGTAGATCTCCTGTTATGATTAACTTACTCAGCTGCCGTTCTGATGTCCAGAGGGTGGCAAATTCTAGTTTTAGTGCTTTAATTCACTTTGCCATGCTTGTGTATTGAAGTGTGACACATATCTTTGATGGTACTTGGGTTAGTACCCTGTGATCTTATGAGACTTGTGCCTTGATTGATGTGCTTGCCGTCTTCCATGTTATGCCTTAGTGAGGATTAGCTCTAGGTGCCTATGTAAACTTTGGTGTGCTTGTTTGATTACGTTGTTTATTGCACTTCTATGAATTCATACATATGCATTGTTGCACCTCATTTAGGTACACTAGATGTACCACGTGAAGGACGTGATGTGGAGCTGAACCCGAAGATGGTGTTGGTGGATCCATCCCGAGGATGGAAGGACCCTGGAGTGCATACTTGGAGTGGAGGCATCATCAAGACGACAGAAGCTAACTTGACTGATTTGTGTCGGATCTCAGGCAAGCCCCGAAGCATTATAAGCCTCCTACCTTCAAAGCAATTAATTCTATATATGTTATAAGTATTGTTGTATTAAGTGGTAGGAGTTGGTTGGAAACCCTTGCTGCATTATATCATTCCTTGTCCATATATATGAATCCTTGAATCCTACATAGACTAGGATCAAGTAGATGCTTAGCCCTGCTTTAAGTGGTAGAAGTCAGGTGATTTTCTGTCACTTGCAAGATGTAGGGATATTCATATATGGCACGGTTGGCTATATTTGCTATCGTGGAAAAGAACCATGTGTTAATAAAATGAAATGAGACCGGGTGGGATAACGATAATGAAGCAACAAGGCATGGAGGTCTTGGGTGTGGATCTATCCCCGTCTGAGTTGTTTAAGGACCGATTCGTTGTACATCCTTGAGTCATGTTGAACGCAGTCTAACACTAAGTTGGCCGGATAAGTCGTTCCGACCGCAAATTCGAGTAATACAGTTCAGGCCGGGAATCGAAGGGTAGGTCGCATCTTGCAGGTAGTAAGGATGTTCTTCGGAACATTGGCATAAGACCAAGGGGGGTTAAAGTCCCTATCATCCTGGCAGAGTGTTGCCCTTGAAGATGTGTGTGACACCCTAATTTTTGTATTATTTAAAAATAGATAAATTTGATTTAAATATGAATTTGTTTGTGCATTCAAATTTAGGGAATAATAAATTTTGGGAAATTAAAATCAATCATAAGGTTAGCAACTCTTTGGTGCACTCATGCTGCTGCATTTTATTATGATGAGTGGTTTTGATAAATAGTTGAAAGCATTTGAAAATCATTTGGAAATGTGATTTGAAAATTCAACTCAGAAAAAGGAAAACAAATTCTTTTTCCCGCCTTCACTTCCCTCCATTTCGGCCTGCTAGCCCGATTCCCGGCCGGCCCACCATTTCCTCCCCGCGCCCCTTCTCTTGGGCCGCGGCCCAGCCCAGCCAGCAGCCGTTGCCGCGCCTGCCCTCTCTCCCTTGTGCAGCTGACATGGTGGGCCCACCTGTCGGCGCCCCCATCTCCAACCTCCGGCCGTTTCCTCCGACTCCCTCGGTCACGAAGGCAACCGCCATGACCGCCCCGCGCCCGTCTTCCTCGCGTCCACTAACTCCTCGTCGTGGGAGCGCCTTGCTCCTCGCTCTTCGGATAAAAGAGTGCAGACGTCGCCTCCGCACTCCCTCCCCGCTGTCCTTGCCCGAGTCCACCCTTCTCGTGAGCACAGAAACCGCAGCGGCGACCCACCGGAGCCGTCGTCGTGGTGACGCCGCTCCACCGACTCATTGCCGAACTTCGTCCGATTTCGAGCTCCTCCACTCGGTATAGAACCTTCCCGACCCATCATTCTCCTCAATTTCGCTCGACGCTGCTCAGGTACTCGGTTCGAATCACCGCAGGGCACCGTCGTCTGCCTCTCGGTCGAATTTGTCGTCCCCGCTTCGTTTTCGCCTCCGTATTCTCCTCGGTGAGCATCCCCGCATTCTCCTCTCCCACCCTGTGTAGTTAATTCGAGAATCGTGACCTCTAGGGCCCTAACCGCTTACTCCGGTGAGCTTCCTTCCGCCGCCGGTCATGGGGTGCTGCACAGGACCTTCCCCGGCCACGAAAATGGCACGGTCGAGGTCGCCTTTCTCTCCGCTTCATCCCCATGCCATCAGACTTGAAAACCACGCCCCGTAGTGCCCGATTGGGTGACACCGGCGAGCCCTCCGCCGTCGCCAATGGCGACACCGCCGTGTCCTCCCCCAACTCAGGCGACCGGCTCCCCTTTCCCTTCCCTTGCCTATCTGAGCCGTCCATTTTAAATCCTGTGGCTCAAGATCACCGATACCCCTTCGCGGGTCTTTTTGTTAAAGAGACCCCCCGCTTTCATATATTTGAACCCGCAGTCCTCGGCTATTTGGATAAATCTAAGTTTTGATTTATTTTAAATCCAAAAATAGTTTGATCTATTTACAGAATTGCCACTGCAGTAAAACGCTTATAAAATCGTCGTTTTTGCTCCGATTTGACCCGTTCAACTTGCGTTAGGTTCATAATTTCGTAATCTACGCATTAGTGCTACTGATAGACCTGTTAGAAGCTTGTGAGTTTCTCGATTAAGTCTAGTTTAATAGCTAGTTTTGGAACCTTGTTTAGCGCGTAACTTTTGCGTTGTAGCTCCGTTTTTCGTGCTCTTCGCGTCGTTGTGATCGTAGCGAGACTTAGATGGTTTTGGTAAACATTTTATTCAGATTTATTTATTGTTGGTGTACTGTTCTAATCGTAGTTATGTTTTGCTTGTATGTCTGCTCCGATTTGCGTGTTGTACTTCGTGTCGTTCGAGTTCAGACGGTGAGGAGTACGTCGGGAATCCGGACGCGTACGAGGAGCAGCAGGACCAGCAGCAGTTCGTGAACCAAGGCAAGTATAGCATGGGCCTACCTTGTTGTCCTATTCATTATATAACATACTCATTATGCATGTGTCTAATATTGCTCGATTATAAGGACTTCCTAGCAATTTGATGACCTGTACCTTGATTCCTATGGGGATTATTTGCATTGGGTAGAATGCTAGTGCTCTAACTAAACATGATCTACACAATGATTAATGGAACCAATGGATAAACATGGTGATAGTAGTGGAACTAAAGGGTGAAGGTGCAAATGATGTTGATCATGTTGCCCTAAACCCTCCGTAAGGACTTATCTGTAGGGCAAAAGCTGGGACATACAGTGCAACCGTGAGAGTTAAATGGCTCTGACTTTAGCTCAGTAATAGGATCTTTTCTAACTTGTTAGAGGTTACCTGAAAGGGCGCAAGAGGGGCTTGCCACGTTGGGTATAGAACTAACTCTGTTCTGATGTGTATAGCCTGCGGGAAATGTGCCATCGAAAGGGGGGTTCTCTATATCTGCCTGCCGAGGAAACCTCGCGGCCCTAACTTGTTAGAAGAGGCCTATGGAAGGCTTCATAGTGTACCCTGCCTGCTCACCTTGGAAGTGTTAGGGGGTCGACGGGCCCCGGGCATATGGGTAACACGACCCACGGGTAAAGATGCACAACCTCTGCAGAGTGTTAAAACTGTTATAACAGCCGAGCTCACGGTCACGAGCGGCCCGGAAAACTCACAGAATAAATGGTTACTTGATATGTGGATGAACTATGATGATGATGATGAGATCACACTGTAGCTTTCTCTTCTTAATTCTAGTAGTGGATCATGTGGGTTAAATGGGAGCTTGAGCATAACTTAATAATGATTAATAATGAAATGTTGATCTACTAAAAGTGCTAACTGCAGTCAACCGTGTCTATCCTTTTTGAGCCTCATGAATCCTCATACTATACTTGCGGAGTACAAATGTACTCACACTTGTTGCTATATTGTTTTTGGATAAAAATCCCAGATGGGTAACAGATGACAGTTTCTACGAGGACTTCCCGGAAGATTTCTAGGTTTGGGTCAACCAGTCGTCCTTCCCTGTGGATCAGACACTATGTTTGAGAGTTGTTAATTACTTTTCCGCTTGTTATGTAAGAACTACGTGATGTAATGACGTTATGTATGTACTCAGTGATGATACTTCTGTTAATTTGTCGTCTTATGTGTGCGACTACTCCTGGGGCGCACATAAGATGTAGGCACTCTATATTGACCTTTAATTGGAGTGTGACAAATTGGTATCAGAGCTGTGTCGACTGTAGGACGCAAACCTAGGTAGAAATGGTCGTTTCTAGGAGTTTGACTTTATTTATTTACTTGCTACTATCTCAATCTTGATATTTTATTAAAATTTTATGCTCTATTCCTTATTCTATTGCATAAAATATTGACTCTGATAATATTTTATATCAAAACTATAGATGTCTCGCCTCAGTGCCGCTGCCTATGTTGCCCAGTTTATTCCAGCAGCACCTGCTCCACCAGCACCACCAGCAGTACCACCAGTGGAGCCAGAGGTCGCCCACATCACCGACGAGGAAGAGGAGGAACCCATGGAAGAGGAGGCATTTTTAGCTGCTGCATCTGATGGACCTGCTTCGACCCCCGTGGCTGCACCCATCCCACATATGGATGCGCCAGTCCCCGCTGCTACACCTCCACCAGCTTCCCAGGCCGCTTCTGCACCAACACCAGTGCCCTCCCCAGCTGCATCAGAGGAGCCAGAAGAGATAGGATGGACCACCAGGAACAAGTTTAAGGAAGCTCCCGAAGATGTCCATTACCACAACCTCCTCACCACCATGTTAGCTGAGTACTATCCAGAGTTTGCTGCCTCGGTGAAGTACTACTATGCGGAGCACACGCATCCAGTGGAGGCGACATACTGGAAGACCAATGTGATCATCACCGCCTGGAACAACACCGACCAATCTCAAGATGTTGTGACCACCCATAGCCACCGAGCCAGGCGTGCCAGTGCCTATGACAGCATGGAAGATGCTGCCCAGGCGGCGTACCTGCATTACCATGGTCGGCGTTTTGAGGACATGCAGAATGATCGCTACCGGTATCTTCCACGCTACGACCCAAGGGAGAAGACATGGGCGGTGTTGGCTCCTCCAGCTTCTGATCCCACCTTGGACACCACAGTGAGGCACCTCAGCGCCATGCAGGAGGCCAATGAAGCACTCAGGGAAGAGCTTCGTGCAGCGCAAAAATCTAAAAAACGCCTTCAGAACCAGATAGATGAGATGGCCGTTCAGCTAGGACAGCCTACCATTTACAAGAAGAAGGCTAGGGTGTTTATCATGGTGGATCGCACTCCTTAGATACTTACAGCCCCGCCTTGATGAATGCGTTTTAGAATCGAGAGTCGTGTCAAGTTTGTGTATGTTTTGTGAACCTTTCGTTGTCTCGTTGGTTGTGTTGTTGAACTTGGATGATTTGGATTTTGTGTGATTGCTGGAACAGTGTGGGCTTTTTCACATGTTCTTTTTATCAAAACCTTAAGTTAGTATTTGTTTAACTTAGTTGGGGTTTAAATTTCTGCATCATTGATGTGCTGTTTTTCAGAGCAGTCTGCAATGTTTGTCTCATATCTCTAAATTCCTACGTCCAAAAATTATGAAATTTTTGTGGAAAGAACTAGACTTGTGTACCTCTCATTTCCCACTGGAATCACCTCATTATCAATTTTGGTTTGAGAGATATGCCTGCTACAATCTGGCAAGTCTGTGCAGTCAGTAACCTAGAACAGAAATTGTTTAGCTCAGTTTTTGATGATGTTCCCTCTGTATCAGTGAAAAAGTTCTATACAAAAGTTGTAGCAGACTCTTTAAGCTTTCCAACGATGTATGCCACGCCTATTTTGGGTTTCTGGAACTCGAGTTACACTCCAGTTTTTGATCTGCTGTTGTAGACACCCGTCCAGAAATTTTCAGTTCTGTTATTTACCTTTTGTAAATAATTTGTAAATTTTTGGGAGATCTCTAAAAGTTTGCACATTTGCTTGGAAGCGGATGGCCGCCAGAGGAGGACGTGGTAGAGGCCGTGGACGTGGTCGTGGACACGGAGCTTTGGTGGATCCACCTCCGCCACCGCCGGTGACCATTGAGTAGTTGATGGCCATGCAAGCGCAGCTCATGCAGACAGTGATGGACCGTCTCGGTGAGCAACCCGCAGGAGCACCCCCGCCTGTGCAGGTCCGTGACAAACATGGTGAGTTTCTAAAGGGACGCCCACCTGTGTTCACACATGCCTCTGAACCTATGGAGGCTGATGACTGGCTGAGAGCTGTGGAAAAGCAGCTAAACATTGCTCAGTGCAATGACTTGGAGAAAGTCTTGTACGCCTCAGGTCAACTCCAAGGAGCTACTCAGGATTGGTGGGAATCATTCCAGTATGGACGTCCAGAGAATGCTCTAGAGATCACACGGAAAGAGTTCACTGAGAACTTTAGGTCCTATCACATCCCTGAGGGACTTATTGAACTGAAGCAAGAGGACTTCCGGGCTCTCAAGCAAGGATCCATGTCTGTGGCGGAATACCGCGACAAGTTTGCACAACTGTTGCGATATGTGTTGGGCATTCTTAACGTCACTACCAAAAGTAGACTTAGTTTTCTAATTCTGATAACGGCGCCAAAAATGCCAAACCTATCCCTCATGCCACTTAAGCCAAGTTGTCATCCCCAGCATGACATGAGAGACGCGGTATTGAAATATGCATTTGCTCATCAAGATAAATAATAAAAGGGATCTGCAAGCGCACAGATTAATACCGATGTAGCATTTTAACCGGGAAGTATTCCAGGTATCGTTATTTATATTTTTACCACTGGGAAGGGATTTCTAAGTATCATGGTTGATAATGGAATGAGAATATGGAACTGAGTACACATCATTGCATGTATAACCGAGAGTATTTATCAATCTCTTTATACAGGTATAAATGTCACATTAAGTAAAGGTAAAGTGATAATGGTGACAAAGATAATTAATCTGATCAGCTAGCCACATATAATAATGATAAGCACCTCAACAGATATTCTAGCAAGTCATTAGCATGGAATTAGGATGAACTACAAAGATATTCCCTAAGTTATTATTAACTATAAAGTCTAGCATATCATAGTTAGTGCAATTATACTTGGCAATCATGGTGAGAAAAGACTATATCCATGCATAGTGAATATTAGAAAGGAAGATGAAGAACATAGCAATCACTCCCCTGTAATAGTGTTGCTCTGCCTGCCCTATACACGAGAGGGGGACTATATAAGAATCAACGAAGCTGTCAGTATCGCGAACTACCCCACAATCCGGCATATACGGTGCAATCGCAGATAAATACGGTATAGACACCACGTCTACACAATAATTATCATTCACCCAGTGTACACATGGATAAACGCTATATGATCCTAGGCATGTATATAATTCCAATCTAACTAAGCCAAGCATATAACTATGATAAACTAAGAACAATATAATTGCAAATATAATCAAGTAGAGCAAAGTCATAACCAATATATTGAAATAGAACAAAGTCATATTCATAATATTGAAGAACAATGATGAACAATTGAAGAACAATAGAGGAATTACCAAGAATCCTCTTGACAGATCCGGGAACCAATCGAAGATTGACTCCTTCTAGTTCTAATCCTATGTAGCTATGCTAACTAGAGATCTAGTTGATGTGGTGGCTCTAGGGCTTGATCAGAGGCTCTCCTCCTGAATTAGGGTTTGAGGTATGAGACGAGGGCCTCTCCTCCAGGGGCAGGGGCCTTGTTTATATAGCCCTTTCGGATGAATCTGGGCCGTTGGATCAAACCGACATTGATCGTGCGGTTTTCCTTGATCCTCTAGGTCGGTGGAGCATAATCCTCGAGGCGGAGCCTGATTGGCTCCGGGGCCAGGGCGGGCACCCTAAGGACCAGGGCGGGCGCCCTGTGTCCCCGTTACGCCTCCCGTTCGTTCTCGTGGCTTCTGGACTCTTCTAGATGTAAGATAATTACGTGTTCGGTTAATATCCCGTCATTAATCCGACATGTGGGCCTTTCTTCCGTATTTCCTGATAACCCCCTGCAGAAATAGATAAACAGCAAAACTCATGGAATTCTGTCAGATAAAACCCTAAGTCTAGGTGTTGGTTTCATTTGGATCCTTTTCTCTATTTATTTGATAGTTATAATTGATACTTAAGGACCGTCAACAAACTCCCCCAAGCTTACCTCTTGCTCGTCCCTGAGCAAGGAGAGACTCAGTAGTTGCTGAAATGCCTTTGAATTTTGACGGTACACATGCTTTCAAATAGAGTCTCATCTCTGAGTTAAAGTAAACTGTCAAGACTTAAAACTTACTCATTATACCTTTCACCATGGGGCTTGCAACCGTCACCTTTGTCTTGAGCGGTTAAAAGATAGAACAGTCTAGTCAAGCGCCATGTCTCTTATTCTTGATTAGCTATAGCTCTTGGAGTTTTTTGCAGATTTTCAAATAAAACTCAGAGATTCCTTGTATGACTCTCTCAGGTCTCTCTTTTGTGGTATTTCTGGATCCTCACCAAGGCAGTAATGATGTCTGCCTTCTCTCAAAGCAAAGTATGTAGTATTTGTGGTATAAGGCAGAGTGACATTGCCTTCTCTCTCATCCTATTTTAATAAGGCTTTTGATATCTGGAGCTCATCGGTGGGAGATAAAGTATACATACTTACAAGACATTTATTGCATAGTCAAACCATGGATCCAGAGAAACAAGCCAATAAGTCAAATCAAGATGTGCATGTGTGGCGAATAAATGGTGTATGGTGGTAGTGATGATAACAATGATGAAAGTCTAATTCTACTTTTGCTCTTTTTGAGGGGATACGTACCTTTCTTGCTTTTAAAGCTCTTGAGGAGAATGAGGTGCTCTATATTTTCTTTTTTTTCCTCTCAGGTGGGTATCTTGTACCCCTAATTCTACTGTCGGACACTTGTCCATTTTTACCTCTCTTCTCACACTTTTTCTTTTTTTTCATCGAGGTTCCGAGCACTTGCTTCTTTTTATTTCCTCGTATCTTTTTCTTTTCGAGGTTCCGGGCACTTGCCCCTTTTTATTTCCTCGTATAGAGCACTCATCTCCTTAGAACAATATAGCAAGTGGTAGTAACCAAAATAGCTTGAGCATTTATTTCACAGGGGATAACAAGAATGGGAAAATATTTTTGGCTATTCTCTCTCGGATTAGGAGTAGAATAATTTTATGTGGATCTGGAGATGAGAATGAGTGGATATATGTGGATGCGTACTTCCGGAGTAGAAGCAGCATGTATGAGTGATCGTGCAAGTGAATCTTGATTTTAACCGCATGACAAGCTCCTAAGGGTCTACACAGCTTGACTACACTCAATGCTCATAAGCAGTAAAAAGTAAAGGTATGGCTTAAAGTCTAGCAAGCATGTATGTGTGGCTGTGGTAGGAACTTAAACTCTCATCATACAGGAACTCATCATGTAGCATTTTAAGATTTTCAAAGATAAAATTCTCCAGAATTCTAGCATCTCTAGGAATAGATAAACAGCAGCTCAACCTTCCCATATCATATCCGTTAACAACTTAGACTTTAGATCAAGTTCTCTTCCCGCAAGTTCAGGTTTAGAGCAAGCTTTAAATGATAACAGTTATGTCTAAACTTAGAGAGAGGACTTCAAATTTAAAAGTTAGGCAAAGCAACTATTCATCATATCCATGCTAGAGTTTTATTATTATTTAGATTCAGTTTAGCATAGCCACTTTATTTATTTATTAAAACACACTAAGCAAAAGATATAGGTATATATATATAAGCACAAAATCTTTATTTGGTTTTTTTTTCATAGTTATGTATATTTTTATTTTTATAGGGTAGAAGTATATATAAAGATAGAAATACTTAGCAAGATAATGGGGGTGCTCTCCCCCAAGCTGGATCTTGACATAATCTCTTCTGATGTAGCTAGTAGATGGCGGAGATGTATTTGAAAGTCGGCAGCACCCTGACAGCGATTAGAATGTCCTCTGTCTGCTAGTCTCCTTGAATTCTGTGAAGCTCAAATAGACAACAAAGCTTTGTGGAACTGATTAAGTGTTAGCATAAATATCTAGCCTTTATCATGCTGAGCCTCCTTGATTTTTTTATGTTTTTTTCTTTTATAAAGCAGAAGAAAATATTTATGTATTTATTATATATATATATATTTTTATGCCACCACAGTGAATGTACTTATAGGTTTTATGCCACTCGCATACTCACATGGGGCTTTAGGGTTTTTAACATTTTTATTTTTTCTTTTTAAGATAGTATGAATATGATTAACTAAGCAAACTATTTAAGATAAAGTAAATAATTAAAAGGAAAGGATAACTACCAAGTTACCTCTTGGCAAGGCGTTCGGTGTTTTTAAGTCCTCCGAACGGGACTCTTATTCGTTCAGTCGTCCTGGGACTTGGTGGATGGCGTAGTCGGTGGTTCCGGCGGCGCCTCTTCTTCATGTACAACTGTCTTTTCTTTCCATACCTGTCTCGGTGCTTTGGTCTCCTTAGGAAAGTGTTGGTTGAGTGGTATGTCTTCAGATCTTACCACTTCTCCTTCATAATCTGCCCATCCGTCCTTGATGACCTGTTGCTTCTAATTGTGGTTACGCCGCCTTCTTCTTGTCCTGACCTGCTTGGATTCTTCAAATACATAGTTAGGGTCAGTAAAGTAAAGACGTACCTTCTCAGAGGGGAAGTGCATGTGGACTTCTCCAGTTCCAATGTAAATGATTGCTTTGACAGTACTAAGGAATGGTCTTCCAAGGATGATGGGTGGATCGTATTCATCTTCTCCCATGTCAATAACCTGAAAGTCTGTATGGACAAAGTGATCGTCTATCTTGACAGGGACGTCAGTTACTGTACCTTCGACCTGTCGGAATGTCTGATCTGCCATCTGGAGCTGAATATATGTTGGGTTTAAGGGCATGGTTCCGAACAGAAGTTCATAGGTGACCTTGGCCATTATGTTGACGCCCGACCCAGTGTCGCAAAGTGTCTTATAGAAGTGGGACCCATTAATGGAGCAATAAATGCTTGGCATACCTGGGTCGTCCTTCTTAGGCAAGAACGGTGACTTGAGTTGGCGATCTTGACCTTTGTGCACGGCAGTGACCATCTTAGCTGTCTCGGTCCATACTTGCTTCTTGCTCTTGTTCCTCCTGTTGGTCCTCTTCCTTGGTTCATATTGGGGTTGCTCTGGGATTTGTGCGGTCTTGTTCTTGAAGGAAAATGTTTCCTTCCTCCCCTTGATGTAGAAACTGATCTTAGCAGCACTAGCATAGATGACAGCTCCCGCGGTGTTCAGGAATGGTCTCCCTAGGATGACGGGAGCCCTCTCATCAGAACCGGTCTCTATCACTACGAAGTCTGCTGGAGCGTACGAGGAACCCACTCGGACACAGATGTTCTTCAATATTCCTCTCGGGAAACTCAGTGTCCTATCTGCAAGCTGCAAACACATGGTTGTTTCTAATAATGGTTGTGAAAAGAGTTTTTCATAGAGTACCCTGGGCATGATGTTGACACTGGAGCCAAAGTCACAGAGTGCTTCTGGGAAGTCTCGCATGCCGATGGAGATCGGGATGACGGGGCGTCCTGGATCGCCTCTCTTGACCGGCAGATGGTCAGTACTTACTTCCACGATAGGGTTACTCCAGTAATCTCCTGCATCAAACATGTCTACAAGATTTGCAGATTCTAGTCCTTCCGGTTGTGATGGTATACCGGGGTTAGTAGCAGGAACAGCAGCAGCTATTTGATTCAACTGAGATTCAATCATTTTATTAAAGCTAATCTGGTTCTTGATGGTAGTAGAGAAATTATCCATTCTATTATTTATATTTTCTAGTATTTTATCATTAGATGTCAATTTCTTAGACAGGTTATCCATTAGCTTTCCTTGGTTGGATACTAACTCTCTCAAAGGTGGATAATTATTATTATTATTGAAAGAATTGTTACCTTGGTAATTACCTGAGTAGTTAGGCCTCTGTTGATTCCAATCTTGATTCTGCTGAGGACGGTTGTAGTAGTTGTTGTTGTTATTGTTGATGTAGTTCACGTCCTCCAGCAACTCAGGACAGTGATTGCTCGAGTGTCCAGTACCTCCACACTCCTCACAAGTCATGTGAGAGTCGTAGACGTGCATGACTTCTTTCTTTTCTCCAGCTCGATCATCGAGCTTCTTCATGAGTAGGTCTAGCTTGGCAGACAACATGTCTACCTCCTTGAGCTGGTGCATACCTCCACCTCTCTTGCGTGTCTGAGTTCTTTCTTCATTCCAACCTTGGTTGGATGCCATCTTCTCCACAAGAGCTGTGGCTTGAGGTATGGTGAGTGATAGGAATGCTCCTCCAGCTGCAGCATCCATGGTTTCACGGGCACTGTTAATGAGCCCATGATAAAATGTCTACATCAACAGCCAGCTTTCCATTCCATGATGGGGACATTCTAGGATGTAGTCTTGGAAGCGCTCCCATGCTTCTAGAACGGATTCATCATGTTGTTGCTGAAAACTTGTAATCTTCCCACGGAGAGCATTGGTCTTGCCCATGGGAAAGAATTTGGCCAGAAAGTTCGTGGAGCAGAGTGCCCACGTAGCGTTCTTCTCCTTTGTAGCGTAGAACCACTGCTTCGCTCTCCCCAACAGTGAGAATGGGAAAAAGCGAAGTAGTATGGCGTCTCTGGGGACATCAGCCATGGTGAAAGTGCTGCAGATCTCCAGGAAGTGTTGAAGATGAGCACTAGCATCTTCGTGTGGCTTCCCACAGAACTGGTTAGCTTGCACCATGTTGATGAGCCAGGCTTGAGCTCGAAGTTGCAGTCGATCTCCCCAGCAGGTCCAGTGCAGATGTTGTCCGTAGTGGGAGCTGAGAACTCGCGGATCGACTTGTTCGCCATGGCTTCGAATTCAGTCGACAAATTCCGGATGAAACTTCGGCGGTCTTCAGATTTGGATGAAGCTTTGTGCTAAAGTGTTGACGGTGTCTTCTTGAGCTTGGCTCTTGTTCTTCTGAATAAGGCTTCGGGATCGTCAACAAAGTTGTCTGGAAGATGTCTTCTATTCATGCATCACCCTACAATAAATAATCAAAATGGAAAATACAGGGGTAAAACTGTATAAGAGAATTGATAAGCTCGATCAGATTAGTGATGCAAATGATGACTCAAAGTTCCGTATTCATTCCTACTTAGTAATCAACCTTCCCCGGCAACGGCGCCAAAAATGCTTGTTGGGCATTCTTAACGTCACTACCAAAAGTAGACTTAGTTTTCTAATTCTGATAACGGCGCCAAAAATGCCAAACCTATCCCTCATGCCACTTAAGCCAAGTTGTCATCCCCAGCATGACATGAGAGACGCGGTATTGAAATATGCATTTGCTCATCAAGATAAATAATAAAAGGGATCTGTAAGCGCACAGATTAATACCGATGTAGCATTTTAACCGGGAAGTATTCCAGGTATCGTTATTTATATTTTTACCAATGGGAAGGGATTTCTAAGTATCATGGTTGATAATGGAATGAGAATATGGAACTGAGTACACATCATTGCATGTATAACCGAGAGTATTTATCAATCTCTTTATACAGGTATAAATGTCACATTAAGTAAAGGTAAAGTGATAATGGTGACAAAGATAATTAATCTGATCAGCTAGCCACATATAATAATGATAAGCACCTCAACAGATATTCTAGCAAGTCATTAGCATAGAATTAGGATGAACTACAAAGATATTCCCTAAGTTATTATTAACTATAAAGTCTAGCATATCATAGTTAGTGCAATTATACTTGGCAATCATGGTGAGAAAAGACTATATCCATGCATAGTGAATATTAGCAAGGAAGATGAAGAACATAGCAATCACTCCCCTGTAATAGTGTTGCTCTGCCTGCCCTATACACGAGAGGGGGACTATATAAGAATCAACGAAGCTGTCACTATCGCGAACTACCCCACAATCCGGCATATAGGGTGCAATCGCAGATAAATACGGTATAGACACCACGTCTACACAATAATTATCATTCACCCACTGTACACATGGATAAACGCTATACGATCCTAGGCATGTATATAATTCCAATCTAACTAAGCCAAGCATATAACTATGATAAACTAAGAACAATATAATTGCAAATATAATCAAGTAGAGCAAAGTCATAACCAATATATTGAAATAGAACAAAGTCATATTCATAATATTGAAGAACAATGATGAACAATTGAAGAACAATAGAGGAATTACCAAGAATCCTCTTGACAGATCCGGGAACCAATCGAAGATTGACTCCTTCTAGTTCTAATCCTATGTAGCTATGCTAACTAGAGATCTAGTTGATGTGGTGGCTCTAGGGCTTGATCAGAGGCTCTCCTCCTGAATTAGGGTTTGAGGTATGAGACGAGGGCCTCTCCTCCAGGGGCAGGGGCCTTGTTTATATAGCCCTTTCGGATGAATCTGGGCCGTTGGATCAAACCGACATTGATCGTGCGGTTTTCCTTGATCCTCTAGGTCGGTGGAGCATAATCCTCGAGGCGGAGCCTGATTGGCTCTGGGGCCAGGGCGGGCGCCCTGTGTCCGGCTCTGTTACGCCTCCCGTTCGTTCTCGTGGCTTCTGGACTCTTCTAGATGTAAGATAATTACGTGTTCGGTTAATATCCCGTCATTAATCCGACATGTGGGCCTTTCTTCCGTATTTCCTGATAAGCCCCTGCAGAAATAGATAAACAGCAAAACTCGTGGAATTCTGTCAGATAAAACCCTAAGTCTAGGTGTTGGTTTCATTTGGATCCTTTTCTCTATTTATTTGATAGTTATAATTGATACTTAAGGACCGTCAACAATATGCCCCGGCTGAAGTGGCCAGGGATTCTGACAAACAGCGCCGTTTTCTGAAGGGGCTGCATGATGGACTCCAACTGCAACTGATGTCCAACAAATATGCCAGTTTCCAAGAGTTGGTGGACCGTTCCATTGTGATTGATAACAAGCGTAAGGAAATGGACCTCAAGAAGAGGAAACTCCAGGGACAGGCGTCGGGGAGCAACACTCGCCCGCGAGCTTTCCCGCAGCAAGGTTTTCCGCAGAGGAACCAAGGGCCACCCAACCAATAGAACAAAGGCCAGTACCCCCAGAGGAACCAGTACCAGCAGCATCCCCAGTACCCACCGCAGTTTGGTAACCAGAGTCAGCAGCGCCCCCAGCAACAGCAAGCTAGCAATCAGGCGCCACGTCAGGGAGTGCCCAACAATGCCCCAATCAAGAGTGGCACCCCAGGCAACCCCAATGCCTGTTACAACTGTGGAGAGGTGGGACACTATTCATACCAGTGCCCAAAGAAGCAGAACCGACAGGCCCCGCAGAACCAGCAGAACAACCAGAGACCCAACGCTCGACCTCCGTTCACCGGCAAGGTGAATCATGTGACATCGGAATCAGCTCAGGAGGCGCTTGAGGTTATGCTGGGTACGTTTAGTGTCAACTCCATCTCCGCTACCGTACTTTTTGATTCCGGTGCCTCGCATTCTTTCATATCCCAAGCTTTTGTTAGAATGCATAGCATACCCCTGTGTGCCATGAAGGATCCCATGCTAGTAAATTCACCGGGGGGTAGCATGCCAACAAATTATTGGAGCCCTTCTACTAGTATATTCCTAAGGGGGTAGCCTTCAAAGTAAATGCAATTGTTCTGAGAACCGCAGGAATTGACCTCATCCTGGGAATGGATTGGATGAAGCAGCATAGGGCAGTGATACAATGCCAGGAGAAATCCGTTGTTGTGACATCTCTAAGTGGTGATAGAATTTGCGTCGAAGTGGAAGTGCAAGCTCAACCTACCGCCACCGTCAATCAGCTGAGCGATGATGCTAACCAGGAGAACCAGGTGGTGGATGAATTCCCGGATGTGTTCCCCGATGAATTGCCAGGTATGCCACCCGATCGCGACATCGAATTCCTTATCGAGCTTTTACCTGGAATTGCACCCATAGCTAAGAGACCATATAGAATGGGGGAAAATGAATTAGAAGAACTAAAGAAACAAATTAAGGAATTGCAAGAGAAAGGTTTTATTCATCCTAGTTCTTCACCTTGGGGAGCACCTGTTATATTTGTGGATAAGAAAGATGGCACACGAAGGATGTGTGTCGACTATAGGTCCCTTAATGAAGTCACAATCAAAAACAAGTACCCACTCCCTAGAATTGATGATTTATTTGATCAGCTGAAAGGTGCTTGTGTGTTCTCAAAAATTGACCTCCGTTCTGGATATCACCAACTAAAAATTCGTGCATCTGACATACCTAAGACAGCATTTACTACCAGATATGGTCTTTATGAGTACACAGTGATGTCTTTTGGACTGACAAATGCACCTGCATACTTTATGTATCTGATGAACAAAGTATTCATGGAGTATTTGGATAAGTTTGTAGTGGTATTCATAGATGATATCCTAATATTTTCCAAGAATGAAGAGGAACATGCTGAACACTTAAGGTTAGTCTTACAAAAACTCAGGGAACATAAGTTGTATGCAAAAAGGAGCAAATGTGAGTTCTGGCTGAAAGAAGTATCTTTTCTGGGACATGTGGTCTCTAACGGTGGAATAGCCGTAGATCCCAGTAAAGTGCAAGATGTGTTAAATTGGAAAGCCCCAGTCAATGTTAGTGAAATCCGTAGCTTTTTGGGTTTGGCGGGGTACTATAGAAGGTTTATTGAAGGGTTCTCTAAGCTAGCTAAGCCTATGACAGCCCTATTAGAGAAGAATGCCAAATTTCTTTGGTCAGACAAATGTCAGGCTAACTTTGAGGAGCTAAAGAAAAGGTTGACAACAGCCCCAGTGTTGACCTTACCTGATTTAAGTAAGAGCTTCTCTATTTATTGTGATGCATCTCGCCTAGGCCTTGGATGTGTGCTTATGCAAGAAGGAAAGGTTGTGGCCTATGCATCCAGGCAGTTGAGAAAGCATGAACTGAATTACCCAACCCATGACTTGGAATTAGCCGCAGTTGTCCATGCTCTGAAAATCTGGAGGCATTATTTGATTGGACATAAGTGTGACATCTATACTGACCACAAGAGTTTAAAATACATTTTTACTCAGTCCGAGTTGAACTTAAGGCAACGTCATTGGCTGGAATTGGTTAAAGATTATGATCTGGAAGTGCATTATCATCCTGGAAAGGCAAATGTTGTTGCCGATGCACTTAGCTGGAAGAGCTACGCCAACGGACTTCAGTTGACATTTATACCAGCAGAGTTGCGAGCTGAAATAGAACATCTCAACTTGGGTTTTATCAATAATGTAGTAGAATTGGCTATAGAACCTACTTTGGAGCAAGAGATACATAGAGGTCAGTTGGAGGATGAGAAATTAAAGGAGATTGTTGAGCATGTAGTGGTTGGAAAGGCACTAGGTTTCCGGTTGGATGAGAATGGTACTCTATGGTTTGGAAAAAGAATATGTGTACCTGAAGTGAAAGCTATCCGTGAGATGATTCTGCGAGAGGCACATGATTCTGCTTATTCTATACACCCTGGAAGCACCAAGATGTACTTGGACCTCAAAGAGAAGTATTGGTGGTATGGTTTGAAAAGAGATGTGGCTGAGTATGTGGCCATATGTGATACTTGTCAAAGGGTGAAGGCTGAGCACCAAAGACCTGCAGGATTGTTGCAACCAATGAAAATACCAGAGTGGAAATGGGAAGAAGTTGGTATAGACTTTATTACTGGACTACCCCGCACTCAACAAGGATATGATTTGATCTGGGTAATAGTGGATCGACTTACTAAGGTAGCCCACTTCTTGCCAGTCAAAACCACTTATAGTGGTGCAAAGCTAGCGGAGTTGTACATGGAGAGAATAGTGTGTCTACATGGGGTTCCAAAGAAGATCGTATCTGACCGGGGGACTCAGTTTACATCACATTTTTGGCATAAGGTACACAGTGCTTTGGGAACCAAGTTAAATTTCAGTTCGGCATATCATCCCCAAACTGATGGGCAGATCGAAAGGACCAATCAAATCTTGGAAGATATGTTGAGGGCTTGTGCCTTACAGTATGGTACTAATTGGGATAAGAGTTTGTCATACGCTGAGTTTTCATATAACAACAGTCACTAGAAAAGTCTCAAAATGGCGCCATTCGAAGCTTTATATGGACGAAAGTGTAGAACACCTCTATTCTGGAATCAGACAGGTGAAACCCAAGTGTTTGGACCTGATGTCCTACGCAATGCAGAGGAGCAAGTGAGGATGATTAGGGATAATTTGAGAGTAGCACAGTCTAGACAGAAGAGCTATGCTGATATCCGAAGGAGAGGGTTGAGTTTCAAAGTAGGTGACTATGTGTATTTGAAAGTGTCACCAATGAGAAATGTGAGAAGATTCAATATGAAGGGCAAGTTAGCACTGAGATATGTGGGACCTTTCAAGATTCTGGAGAGACGTGGAGAAGTGGCTTATCAATTGGAATTGCCAGAAAGTTTATCGGGTGTGCATGATGTGTTCCATGTTTCACAGTTGAAAAAGTGTTTGCGGGTACTAGAGGAGCAGATTCCCTTGGAGGAGCTTACTGTTAAAGAAGATCTCACGTATGAGGAGTATCCGGTAAAGATTCTTGAAACTGCAGAAAGAGTTACCAGGAGCCGCACTATAAAGATGTGCAGAGTACAATGGAATCGTTATTCAGAAGATGAGTCTACTTGGGAAAGAGAAGAAGATCTGAGAAAGTCTTATCCGCAGCTTTTTGAGTAAGCATCATCCAATCTCGAGGACGAGATTCTCTTAAGGGGGGTAGAATTGTGACACCCTAATTTTTGTATTATTTAAAAATAGATAAATTTGATTTAAATATGAATTTGTTTGTGCATTCAAATTTAGGGAATAATAAATTTTGGGAAATTAAAATCAATCATAAGGTTAGCAACTCTTTGGTGCACTCATGCTGCTGCATTTTATTGTGATGACTGGTTTTGATAAATAGTTGAAAGGATTTGAAAATCATTTGGAAATGTGATTTGAAAATTCAACTTAGAAAAAGGAAAACAAATTCTTTTTCCCGCCTTCACTTCCCTCCATTTCGGCCTGCTAGCCCGATTCCCGGCCGGCCCACCATTTCCTCCCCGCGCCCCTTCTCTTGGGCCGCGGCCCACCCCAGCCGGCAGCCGTTGCCGCGCCTGCCCTCTCTCCCTTGTGCGGCTGACATGGCAGGCCCACCTGTCGGCGCCCCCATCTCCAACCTCCGGTCGTTTCCTCCAACTCCCTCGGTCACGAAGGCAACCGCCATGACCGCCCCGCGCCCGTCTTCCTCGCGTCCACTAACTCCGCGTTGTGGGAGCGCCTTGCTCCTCGCTCTTCGGATAAAAGAGTGCAGACGTCGCCTCCGCACTCCCTCCCCGCTGTCCTTGCCCGAGTCCACCCTTCTCGCGAGCACAGAAACCGCAGCGGCGACCCACCGGAGCCGTCGTCGTGGTGACGCCACTCCACCGACTCATTGCCGAAATTCGTCCGATTTCGAGCTCCTCCACTCGGTATAGAACCTTCCCGACCCATCGTTCTCCTCAATTTCGCTCGACGCTGCTCAGGTACTCGGTTCGAATCACCGCAGGGCACCGTCGTCCGCCTCTCGGTCGAATTCGTCGTCCCCGCTTCGTTTTCGCCTCCGTATTCTCCTCGGTGAGCATCCCCGCATTCTCCTCTCCCACCCTGTGCAGTTAATTCAAGCATCATGACCTCTAGGGCCCTAACCGCTTACTCTGGTGAGCTTCCTTCCGCCACCGGTCATGGGGTGCCGCACAGGACCTTCCCCGGCCACGAAAATGGCACGGTCGAGGTCGCCTTTCTCTCCGCTTCATCCCCATGCCATCGGACTTAAAAACCACGCCCCGTAGTGCCCGATTGGGTGACACCGGCGAGCCCTCCGCCGTGGCCAATAGCGACACCGCCGTGTCCTCCCCCAACTCTGGCGACCGGCTCCCCTTTCCCTTCCCTTGCCTATCTGAGCCATCCATTTTAAATCCTGTGGCTCAAGATCACCGATACCCCTTCGTGGGTCTTTTTGTTAAAGAGACCCCCCGCTTTCATATATTTGAACCTGCAGTCCTCGGCTATTTGGATAAATCTGAGTTTTGATTTATTTTAGATCCGAAAATAGTTTGATCTATTTACAGAATTGTCACTGCAGTAAAACGCTTATAAAATCGTCATTTTTGCTCTGATTCGACCCGTTCAACTTGCGTTAGGTTCATAATTTCGTAATCTACGCATTAGTGCTACTGATAGACCTGTTAGAAGCTTTTGAGTTTCTTGATTAAGTATAGTTTAATAGCTAGTTTTGGAACCTTGTTTAGCGCGTAAATTTTGCGTTGTAGCTTCGTTTTTCGTGCTCTTCGCGTCGTTGTGATCGTAGCGAGACTTAGATGGTTTTGGTAAACATTTTATTCAGATTTATTTATTGTTGGTGTACTGTTCTAATCGTAATTATGTTTTGCTTGTATGTCTGCTCCGATTTGCGTGTTGTACTTCGTGTCGTTCGAGTTCAGACGGTGAGGAGTACGTCGGGAATCCGGACGCGTACGAGGAGCAGCAGGACCAGCAGCAGTTCATGAACCAAGGCAAGTATAGCATGGGCCTACCTTGTTGTCCTATTCATTATATAACATACTCATTATGCATGTGTCTAATATTGCTCGATTATAAGGACTTCCTAGCAATTTGATGACCTGTACCTTGATTCCTATGGGGATTATTTGCATTGGGTAGAATGCTAGTGCTCTAACTAAACATGATCTACACAATGATTAATGGAACCAATGGATAAACATGGTGATAGTAGTGGAACTAAAGGATGAAGGTGCAAATGATGTTGATCATGTTGCCCTAAACCCTCCGTAAGGACTTATCTATAGGGCAAAAGCTGGGACATACAGTGCAACCGTGAGAGTTAAATGGCTCTGACTTTAGCTCAGTAATAGGATCTTTTCTAACTTGTTAGAGGTTACCTGAAAGGGCGCAAGAGGGGCTTGCCACGTTGGGTATAGAACTGCCTCTATTCTGATGTGTATAGCCTGCGGGAAATGTGCCATCGAAAGGGTGGGTTCTCTATATCTGCCTGTCGAGGAAACCTCACGGCCCTAACTTGTTAGAAGAGGCATATGGAAGGCTTCATAGTGTACCCTGCCTGCTCACCTTGGAAGTGTTAGGGGGTCGATGGGCCCCGGGCATATGGGTAACATGACCCACGGGTAAAGATGCACAACCTCTGCAGAGTGTTAAAACTGTTATAACAGCCGAGCTCACGGTCACGAGCGGCGTGGAAAACTCACAGAATAAATGGTTACTTGATATGTGGATGAACTATGATGATGATGATGAGATCACACTGTAGCTTTCTCTTCTTAATTCTAGTAGTGGATCATGTGGGTTAAATGGGAGCTTGAGCATAACTAAATAATGATTAATAATGAAATGTTGATCTACTAAAAGTGCTAACTGCAGTCAACCGTGTCTATCCTTTTTGAGCCTCATGAATCCTCATACTATTCTTGCGGAGTACAAATGTACTCACACTTGTTGCTATATTGTTTTTGGATAAAAATCCCGGATGGGTAACGGATGACAGTTTCTACGAGGACTTTCCGGAAGATTTCTAGGTTTGGGTCAACCAGTCGTCCTTCCCTGTGGATTAGACACTACGTTTGAGAGTTGTTAATTACTTTTCCGCTTGTTATGTAAGAACTACGTGATGTAATAACGTTATGTATGTACTCAGTGATGATACTTCTGTTAATTTGTCGTCTTATGTGTGCGACTACTCCTGGGGTGCACATAAGATGTAGGCACTCTATATTGACCTTTAATTGGAGTGTGACAATGTGGCATCAGTCGAACCCGTGCTTTCCTGAACGGTGCCAAAGGTGACCTGAGCAGCCCTCGCCAGGCGTGTCTCGGTGAGTGTTAGAAATACCCCTCCAGCTGGATAGGAACTCGATTCGAATCGCCGTCGCTCCCGGTTAGTGAGCACTTGACTTGAGCAGCGGCAACGTAGGTTCCATTAAATTGAACGGATGGTTAATTGGATGATGATGGAAATGTTGCCTCAATTTATACCTGCTATGGTTAATATTGTTTGCTCCTAATAAAGTGAGTGCTCTAGTACAGGTTCTAATATAGATGACAGGTTAATGATAATTAACTTGATGCTTAAGCATTAATGATTACTTATCCATATTAAGCTTTTATAAAAAATGTTGTCAAGCTAGCCCACTTCATATCAGTCTTGCATGATCCTTGGTGTCACTTTATTTCTGGTTTTTGACGGGTAAGTCTAGCTGAGTACCTTCTCGTACTCAGGGTTTTATCCTCACTTATTGCAGGTTGTGATGTATCACGACGACTGCAAGAGTTGGTTGGCTCCTGCCTTAGAGGCGGAGTGTGATCACGGGCGTGATCCTTCTTATTTATCTTGTCTCTAATGCTTTTGTTGGAAGTCGAGCTTGGTACTGGCATGTATTTGAAATAAGATTAATGTTAGTTTCAAATTACTTTGCTTCCGCTACTTTTCAATGTAAGTTGTAATAACTATGTTGAACTCCGATGTATATTGGATTACTTGTGAAATGGATGTAACATGTGACTTGTTATGTTGAATCACTATGATCTTGGCTTGTATGTTGGTTGGTTTGAAATCCCTCATGATTTCATTGGACTACCGGAGTTATATGGGCTCAAGTGCGAGAATTTGATCACTTCGTTGATTGTTTTTGTACTTGTGCTCCTATAATTTGGACGGTTCCGTGACAGCTGGCATCGGAGAAAGATTCAACATTAAACTTGTCATATGTGTATTTAAAACAAAGGATTTGTTTTATAAAATCAGTTTTATCAAGTTATAGCTATATATAGGTTTGTGAAAACTGAATTCTAAATCTAAGTATGGCAGTGGTCAATTTCCTTATGCCCATATAAGGATTATTAGGTGGCTTATATAAGTACTAACTTGGGGGGTTTTTCATTTATGCATCTACGCCCAGGCCAAGGTATGTATGTGTGATGACTCTCCCACACTATGCTACCCAGTGTGTTAGATTAGAGGTAGCCTTCATATATGAAATAGCCATATATGTCGTTAGTTTACTTTTATGCAACATCGCACCTACACTCAGGTAAGTGTGAGTTGTGAGAGCATGACTGTCCAAACCTTGGTCTAGGGGAGAGCTAGTTTTGGTTACTGGATTAATTACATGTTACACACATGTATATATGAAGGTACTTAATTGTGGGAGATTGATGATTCGGGTAGTTTTGGTACTACATGTACGTATACAGGGGTATATGTATATGGGAGTGCTTAGAATTTCACCTTCCTGTTTTCCTTGTGTGCTATATATTGGGGAAATGTTGGGCTGCAATGAAACTTTTCTGCAGGTACGTTAACCACGAATGCGTAAGTCGAATGTACCTATCGACTAGCTATATATCGAGAGAGTGCATGTTATGCCACCGACATAGAACGCGATCACCACCTTAGGTTGGCAATCTTGTGAGGACGAATAGGACGAAGCATACCTCTTCATGATTGTTGCTTTATGCATAGCTATGCTCCTCTCGCCCTTTCTATATTAACTTGTGATAGATGTTATGTTCTATCTTCCTTGTGTGGAGTTAGACATAAATGCCTGGTTCCATGTTGCTTAAATAGGGAGTGCTTGAATATAGAGTGTGCTTAGCCTTGTTAGAAATAAGTGTGGGTACATGCTTGAAACTATAGTTGTCCTTTAGTTTAGCCAAGTGGTGGATATATTGTTTATACCAGCATTGTAAATATTTTAGACCGCACTTAAGTAATTCTGATTCTTGTGAATGAATTAACTTGGTGTTGATCTAAGGTAACAATGTTTAGAGCTACTAGGATGACATGTTTATGTGCTCTCTTGTTAAGTAGAACAAAGGCAAGCTTTGTTTTGCTTATTGAACGTTGGCTGCTAGAACGGTTTTTGTTGTAGTGGTGCTTTTGTGGTTATAATGGTGTTTTCTGTAGTTATAGAGAATACCAAAGTTGTAGCAAACTTACTTATCTAGCTTGTCATAAATTTTATGACCCTAGGTCTTATGCTTTGAGAATTATGAATTTTAGAAGTTTATTGTCAGGTTTTGCTTATGCTCTGAATATATCTGAATGTTTGGTTTGTTCGACCTGTATGCATAGGGAATCATGTCTTGGAGATAATAGAAGAAGTGTAGTACTTTTTCTAAGCTTTCCAATATGTCCTATATTACTAATTTCGGTGGTCTAAATCTCTATTTATGAGCTTGCCAAATAGAGTGACAGAATCTGTCTAAATCTAGGCAGAGGTGTCTTCTTTGTCATGTTTGGACTTGTTAGCTGTAGAATTATCTTAATATGATAATAAGAAAGTTATAGACAACTTAATAAGATTTACATCAAGTTATAGACAACTTAATAAGATTTACATCAACTTAATAAGATTTGTCATGTTTGGCCTTGTCAGCCTTGTTGTGTCCCTAGAACTCCAGTTGTACCTTTTTGAAGTTCTTGTCAGTTTTCTGTCTATGTTATTATAGATCTGAAACATTAGCATTTGTGGTCATGTTAATCTATGAATTAGCTTTTGGTATGAATAGCTAAAGTGTAGTCATCATCCTAAGCTTTCTAGAAAGTCTAGGATCACATTTTTGGGAGGTCTACAACCTCAGTTATGGTTGAAACAAGTAGCTACTATGCTGCTGTTCAGATTCTATGCACATGCTAAGTTGGCTCCCTTAGCTACCATTTGTTTTGAGCTAAACTTGTAGTTAGTTCATGCTTGAGATAAATGCTTATTTTGGGTGAGCCATGTGGTTTGTATTGGTTGCTTAAGCCCATTCGTTTGAATTTTCTCCAATATCTGCTTGACTGTGATGTTGTATGTATACTTGTTATCTAGGTAGTACCCTAGTTGTCACCTCGTTTGTCCTCGGTGAGCACACGAGGGTCACATAGCTTTATCCTAGAACAACGTTCATGTTACATAATTGTATGGTTGTTGTCTTCAATTAGGTCTTCTCTCTTAGGAGCCTGAGCCTGTAGACTTGGTGGTTAGCCCTTGAATGTTTGTATCCATGCCTTTGCTTGACCGAAAGCCCAAAGTTTAGTTCTCCTATACGTTTGCATAAGCCGTGGATGTTTTGCAACCCTCTTTGTGAAGACCCTTGTCGACTGACCAACCAAGTTAACTTCCATCAACGCTAGCCTTTGACCATGGTTCGTACATTGCCAGTTATGGAGACCGTACCCAAATCCTTGTTGGACCTTCCAGTTACCTCTCTCAAAGGTTAGCTAATGTGACGCAACGTCTCTCTACTATGGCCTCTAAATCGTGTGCTTGCAAATTCGTGCATCTACCTAAGCTTATCAACTCAATCTATGACTACATGTCGGTTTTCGCCCTTGAAGTCTGCTTAATCCATCCTCAACCTTCCCAAGTCTTGAGATGTTTACCAGTCTTGATCTCATGTTGTGGTCCAACATGACCAAATCTTGTGGCAATCTTTCGTTTTGTCCTCACGGTGGTGAATGCTAGGCGTACGTGGAATTAAGCAAAAATCTCGCACTTAATCGCATTCGACAATTGAGCTATGTTCCCTTGTGAGGTGTTTTGATCGGCGAATAGCTTCCCTGTTGATTCTAAACCTTGTGACTATCTTTGCTTGCTATCCCTCCTTGTATGGAGCTTGTTCTTACAACTCATTGGTGGCACTAGAAATTTCACTTTCGTTATGCGTTTAGTAATGGTGTTATGAGTAGCAGCTGATGGTGCCGCGACGAAACCAAGGGCCTCCTGTGGCTGCAGACACATGGCTGGCTACTTGGCACGCGTTGGTATCACGGTTTCTATTCATGATCCATTATGAAACGACAGTCGATGTGTTATTTTCTCATGTTCCTTTCTTGGTTATCTCTCCATATTGTATCGTAAGATCCATGTCTTAGATAGAAAGTAGTGGAGCTTCCTTCTAAAGTTGCTAAGGGGATAACCTTTGAAGAACAGGTCACTAACATAAACATTAACAAACTGCAATAGGTGGTAGACATGTGACTCTACTTAGTTGTCCCAAGTATTGACGACCACCATCTAGGGAGCAACGTTTCTCATCTCTATTGGATAGAAAGGACACACAACACTTAATGTTGGACAAGTTATCTATGGGATGAGAATCGATTGTTGCATTGTGCATATGACCCGAGCTATCCAAGTCTCAATCTTGGGTGCATAATGACCATACAATCGAAATCAACCATCTCTGGTGTGACTCCTTATCTGCTGACCTCGATGGCAACCATTCATTCTGCGTCAACCACGATTATTGTGGTCAAGAGTGAAGATTTGGAATTTTTAGTGTTGAGAGACAACTGAGTAGTTACCAATAGGAACGTTAATCTCCTACTAGGTAATGACTCCTTGGTAGCTACGAAGGCTATGTCTTACAGAGCAATAACCAACAAGAAGTTGATCAACTAGCCAACAACTTGAGCGATACTCTATCTTCCAGAGCCATTGTGATCAAGTAAATTCCGTCTTGGACAATCACACAGATAGTGCAAGGGGTTCAATCAGCTGAGGTGAAGAATTAGAGAAAGTATGCCCTAGTTCCGATCCGCATCCTTGTGCCTCTAGGTGCCATAAATGGTTTTTCTCAGAACACTATTGGACAAAGTGTTGAGAAATATTCGAAAATGGTTCATTACCTTTGCAGGAATGTCCTTCAGGTGGAGTTTGCATTTTGCCTTGCAAAAAGTAACCCGCAAGTTCCAAGCGTGTGCATCATTGGATTGGTATGTAAATTAATGCTACTGGATGGCCCTTTTGAGGTCCCAAAGATGTAACACCTCAGGTGTTTAGCTCCATAATTACATTGCATTGCATAAGCATGAACATTCATCATCTCATCATGTTTTACTTTGCTTGCAACAATATTGGGTGTTTTAGGGTTTTGATTTGTTTCCAATCATGTGACCCTAGGATTTTTGTGTAACTAAGGGGTAGAGTGGCTAATTATATCCTACAATACCTTAATTGCACTTAGGGTAACTAATGGGGCAATGTTCATGTTGACCAAATGTACCAAAATGCCCTCCAAGGTGCTGTTGACCAACATTTGACATTAGAATGCTTTAGTTTGACCAATTCAAAAGTCTAGCTTAGAGACCTTGCATGGAGGAGCAACCTTAATCAAAGTTGTAGAGAATTTCTTAGGGAACAAAAGTCTCAATATGGTCATCTCATGAAAATGATCCGAACATGCTCAAAAATGGCCCACAAGTCAGCTAGAGAGGCTGCCCCAGCACTTAATAAAGGTAGTATCTTTGGGGTTGACCCTTAATAAAGGTGTTTGCTGGAAAACTTGTGAATACAAAAGTTGTAGTAAACTTGATAAACTAGCTTGTGTCAAAATTTGGGGACATTTGGCTTAGTAGTTTAGGAGTTATTGCTGTTTTAAGTGACTGTCCAGAAATGGCTGCTCTCTGTTTAGAGAGGACAGATTTCTGGAACTTTGGAAATTCAACATGGAAAACTTAGGAATTAATGGTTGAGGTCTGAAAATGATTTGTAGGGCATTTTATAAGCTTTCCAGATTGTCTTGGGTCATATCTTTTGGAGTTGGGAATCTCCAGTTATGATGGAAACATTTAGCTGCTGTCCAGAATGTCTTGCTTTGATATTTGTGTTTGGATGTGGTAACTTAAGTAAAGTTGTTCTTATGATTGTTAGGTGTTAGGGCCTTAACAGAGGAGGAACAGCTATACCTTAGGTTGAGTAGATTAGGTGAGTACTTCTCTACCGGAGAGGAAATTTGTACTTAATAATTGAAGTGATTTGAATAGAGCTTTAAGAGTGGTTGTAATGCATTTCATTCCGAGCATGCTGCATCCTTCATTATGCATCCATGAAATTTATTATGCACTCATGCAATAGGTGTTCCGGAGGGGGTGACTCTCCTCGAGTTCGAGGAAGCGATCCCGGAGGAAATCCAGGAGCAGCCGGAGCAGCCAGAGGAACCAGCCGGCGACGGAGTTCCTGCAGGAGATCTGCCCGAGTGTCCTGATCACCGGCCATCTACCTTTCTGAAAGGCAAGCCCCGGTGCATGCTGAACCTATTGTTTTATAAATCAATCTTGAGTACTTTTAATTGTTTACTGCATTAAGTTGTAGGAGTTGTATGAAAACACTTGTTGCATTATACCTGTCCTTGTCCAGATATCGTATTTAATCCTATATTAGGTTTAGGCACGTGTCAATGCTTAGCCCTGCATAGTCCAGTAGAAGTCGGGTGATTTCCGGTCATCCGCGAGATGTAGGAATAGGTCACGAGTGGCTATATGGCTATCGTGGATGGAACCATGCCTTAAAATGAAATTGAGACCGGGCGGGAGTTCGATAGTACAGCCGCAAAGACACTTCACGTCTTGAGTGTGGAGCTATGCCCGTCTGAGTCGTTTAAGGACCGATTAGCTGTACGTCCTTGAGTCATGTTGAACGCAGTCTAACACTTAGTTGGCCGGATAAGTCATAGCGACCGCAAAGCCGAGTAATATGGTTCAGGCCGGGAATCGAATGGTAGGTTGCTTCTTGGAGGAGAGAAAGGATGTTCTTGGGGACATTGGCGTGAGACCAAGGGGGGTTAGAGTCCCTATCACCTGGCAGAGTGTCGCCCTTGGGGTTATGACATCATTCGGACCCACGATTCCTGAATCATATGAAATGGTGGCCTGTGCGACCCTGGCAGGGGTCTGCACGGTGAGTGTTAGAAATACCCCTCCAGCTGGATAGGAATTCGATTCGAATCGCCGTCGCTCCCGGTTAGTGAGCACTTGACTTGAGCAGCGGCAACGTAGATCTCATTAATTGAACAGATGGTTATGTGAATGGTACAATGTTGCCACAATTTATACCTGCTATGGATATAATGTTAATAATTGTTTGATTATAATCAAGTGCATGTTTAGTACAGGTGCTAAGATAGATGACAGGTAAATGCTAAAAATAACTGCTAGTACAGGTTAAAAGAGTTTCAATTACTTATGCCTTTCTGCAAAATGTGATGTCAGCAAGCCTCTTGTGTAAGCCTTGCATAATCCTTGGTGTCATGTTATTTCTGGTTTTTGACGGGTAAGTCTAGCTGAGTACATTCCAGTACTCAGGGTTTATTCCCTCCTGTTGCAGATGATATGCTTTACCAAGGCTTTTGCAAGACCTGTCTCCACCCTGCGGGCGACGAAGACTAGATCACTAGGGCGTGATCATCCTTTATATACTTTCCCTAATGCTTTTGCGGAATGTTGATCAGTAAGACTGGCAGTAGTATTTAAACAACTGGTGTGTGTTATGCTTCCGCTACTTTATGAACTTGGTTTGTAATAATTTGTGACTCCGTGTGTGTAAGTGTATTTCGGAACTACTTGTGAAATGTAACGTGTGATGTGTATGTTGAATGATGCGATCTTGGTTGTAAGCAAGTTGGTTTGAAATCCTTCGTGGTTTCGATTGACTACCGGGATTATATGGGCTCAAGTTCGAAAATTTGAGCGCTTCGGTGCTTGTTTTTGTACTTGTGCTCTTATAATTTGGTCGGTTCTGTTACAGCTGGTACCGGAGCATAATTCAACATTAAACACATCGTACGAGTATTTAAAAACAAAAGTATTTGTTTATGAAAAGGGTTAAAACTCTAAAAATTATTTTTATAGGTATGCCAGTGACCACATCCCTTAGCCCAAATAAGGACTCTTAGGTGGCTTATTATAAGGACTAACTTGGGGGCCTTATTTGTTTTTGTTTCGTCGTCCATACGGCGTGATATTGTATGGATGCCATCCACTTGGGTGGTAATATATGGATCAATTGCCTCGACGCTCTGGTAAGTGTGAGTTGTGAGAGCATGATCGTCCAACCGGCGATCTAGGGGAGAGTAGCTTTGGTTACTTGCATGCTTACATGTTCAAACCATGTAATTATGTAAGCACTTAATTGTGGGAATATATATATATTGGGTAGCTTTGATACTGAAATATATACATCAGGGGATGTGTATATGAAAAGTATTTAATTTACTGCTTTCTTGTGTGCTTATATTGGGAAACTGTTGGGCTGAAATGAGATTTTCTGCAGGTACACTAACAGCGTAACGAGTAGACCGGTAGTTTCGCTTATATGAGAGAACGTATGTATGCCACCGCCTAGCGTTAGAAATTTAGGTTTCTACTAAGGTGAGAGGGCGTACGGAGCATGCATGCATCATGTTTAATTATGTCATACATGTCATTTCACTCCCTCCTTAAAAATTTCAATAATCCCGACTAAATTAAACTTCATATCCCCTAAATTATCCTCACTTTAAGTCGTCTCTTGTTGCTACAGATGGCACGCACTAAGAGGACCGCTCGCAAGTTAACCGGAGGTAGGGTCCCTCGCCACCAGCTCGCTCCACGTGAGCCCTGCCCCGAGCCGACTGAGGTGGAAAAAGGTTGAGGGCTGAGTTGGCCGAGGTGACTGCTGCTAGGAATGCAGCGCAGCAGCAACTGGAGCAAGTGATCCATGACCGAGATCAGGAAACACTTGTGGTCTAGAGGTTGACAGTAGCCAATCGCAACTGTCAACGCATGCTGGTCCATGTGATGAACCAGAGGGATGAAGCCTAGCACGAGGAGAACATCCTGAGAGCTTGTCAGGTGGAGCTCGAGCAGCAGTTGGAGAATGCAGAAGAATACAATGACAATCTTCATGAAGAAGTGCACCGCCTGAACAACCAGCTCAATCCTCTACTCCCTCGGGACAATAACGAGGATGAGGAGATGGGTTCGGGAGTCTTCATGGCTGAAGATGAAGATGAAGTGGAGATCAATGGGCCACAGGATGCCCCACCAGAAGAAGAACCAGAAGAAGGAGAAGATGAGGAGTTAGAGCCTGCTAGCGACAAGGATGGCGGGGAGATCCTTGACACCGACTCCGAGGACGATGCTTAGCGTAGTCATCACGTGGCTACGATGTTAGAATCATCTGTTGTGCCTCCCTATGTTGGAGT
The DNA here is from genome assembly GCA_022457205.1 of Saccharum spontaneum. Classification (NCBI taxonomy): domain Eukaryota; kingdom Viridiplantae; phylum Streptophyta; class Magnoliopsida; order Poales; family Poaceae; genus Saccharum; species Saccharum spontaneum. The sequence goes on along the minus strand of CM039598.1, from coordinate 21,211,999 downwards.
GAGGCTTTGTAATAACTTGGTTTTGGGATGTAAGGTCGAACCCTATGTTTTCCTGGATATTTAGTTTGAACCTGTTAATTTCGATCATGAATGGATGTCTTTTTGTATTGCGTTCGATGATGGTGTCACGATTAGCACCCTTCGGTGTCGCGACGAAACCGGGGGCCTCCTATGGCGTGCGACATAAGGCTGTGCTGCTTGGCACGCGCTGGTATCGAGGTGGCTAGTCATGATCCACCATGGAACTCTACCGTTGAGAAGTCTCTTTGTGGTCAGTTTGAAGTAGCCTTTCTCATTCGGCTAGAAGTTTGGATCGAATCCGAGCACCTGTACGTAAGGTCAAAAGTTACGTAGATATTAAAGTAAACGGTTCAATCACCGCTGTGCTCCTTGTGAGTGAGCCTTTTGCTAAAATACATCTTGTTGGATGCCCTCACATGATTGTGTCAATTGATGCGCTTGAATGAATGTGCGGTTGTGATGAATTATTGTGCCTTGATTATTTGCGAAGTCATTTTCATGAAGTCAGTTTGACATATTTACAATAATTCATCTACAAATTTTCCACATCATCAGTGCTCATTGGCTATGCATTTTGCAGATGTTGTACAACCTCCGTCGGGGTCATGGCGTTGAGGATGAGGAACAGCCACCCCCTCCGCCACCACCTACCCCGGCTGAGCTGATGCAGACCGTAGTGGAAGGGCAGCGCATGCTGGCAGATGCTATGCACCAGCTTGCCAACCGGGAGGCTCGTCATGGCTGCCAGGGCCCGGAACCCAATTAATATAGTGATTTCAAGGACTTTCTTGACACTAAGCCCCCGCTCTTTAAGGAGGCGGAGGAACCGCTACAAGCCGACGAGTGGTTAAACACTATTGAGCAGAAGTTCCGTCTGCTTCGCTTGACTGATGAGCTAAAGACTAAATATGCTTCTCATCAACTGCATGGTCCAGCGGGTATTTGGTGGAGCCACTACTGTTACACCTTGCCTGCAAATGTCCCGGTTGCTTGGGACCAGTTCAAAGTAGCATTCCGCGGGAATTATATTCCTCCAGGTCTTATGGCTATCAAGCACACAGAATTCATGAGGCTGTCACAGGGTAATAAAAGTTTAACTGAATATCTGCAATCTTTCAACAATCTGGCAAGGTATGCAACAGAGTTTGTGGATACCGATGCTAAGAAAATTGCTAGCTTTAAAATGGGCCTCGGCCCAAAGCTGATGAAAACCATGGGCACTAGCAAGTGTACAACCTTCAATAATTTTATCAGTGATGCTTTGACTCAAGAAAATAATAATGCTATTTATTCTGCCTCTAAGAGCCGTAAAAGGGCCCTTGAGGTGAGTGCTTCACAATCTCGGACTCCAGCTGCACCGAGGGCTTCCCCTCGCCCACCTGCCCTGAATGCTAAGTTCCGTCCACTGCAGAAGAAGTCTGCTGCAAAAACTAGGTTTCGCAAGGCATATCTAGTCGCTCTGCCAAAGGGTAATTCTGGTCAGAGCAGCTCCAGTGTTCCTCCCAGCAACATGTCTTGCTGGAACTGCAACAAGCCAGGCCATTGGTCTAGGAACTGTCCTTATCCTAAGAAGAATGTCAATCAAGGTGGCCGTCAGGGGCATGCTCATTATAACAGTATTGAGGAAATTCCATCTGGTGAGGTTGTCACTGCTGGTAAGTTCCTAGTTGACCAACATTCTGCAGTGGTACTATTTGATTCAGGTGCTTCGCATTCCCTTATCAATCCTAAGTTTGCATCAAAGTTTGCACACAAATTACATACTGTTGAAGGTGGGGGTTATTGTATTAGTGCGGCAAGTGGGAATATTTCCATAAATAAAGTAGTGGGAAATCTAGAGTTTGCAATAGAAGGGCGAAAGTACTCGCTTGCCTTAGTGGTTTTGCCTGGATTAGGCATAGATGTTATTTTGGGCATGAATTGGATGAGTCAGAATGGGGTACTCATTGATACGTCCACCCGGGTAGTTATGCTCAGAGATCCTACAGATCAAAAGGGTTTTCTAGTGCAACTTCCTAGAAAAATTGATTTGTCTGGTGAAGTTCATGCGGTGCAAGCAAAGACGTTAGCTGAAATTCCCGTAGTGAGTGAGTTTCCTAACGTTTTCCCCGATGATTTGCCGGGACTCCCTCTGGATCGGGATGTGGAATTTAAAATCGAGTTGTTGCCTGGCACGGCACCCATCTCTAGGAGACCTTATAGGATGCCTCCGAATGAGCTAGCTGAACTTTAGGTGCAGTTGAATGAACTTTTGAAGAAGGGGCTGATTCGTCCTAGTTCATCTCCGTGGGGATGCCCTACTATCTTTGTGAAGAAGAAGGATCAGTCATTGCGGATGTGTGTAGATTATAGGCCTCTGAATGCAGTCACTGTCAAAAATAAGTATCCTCTATCACGTATCGATATCTTGTTCGATCAGTTGTCTAAAGCTAAAGTCTTTTCCAAGATTGATCTGATGTCTGGTTACCATCAGATCAAAATCTGTCCTGAAGACATTTCAAAAACAGCTTTCTCGACAAGATATGGTCTTTATGAGTATCTTGTTATGTCTTTCGGCCTGACGAATGCCCCGCACACTTCATGTGCTTGATGAATTTGGTGTTTATACCCGAATTGGACAAGTTTGTGGTGGTGTTTATTGATGACATCTTGATATATTCTGAAAATGAGGAAGAACACGCCGAACACCTGCGTATTGTCCTCACTAGACTGCGTGAACATCAACTGTATGCGAAGTTCAGTAAGTGTGAATTCTGGCTTCGTGAAGTACCTTTCCTTGGGCATGTGTTGTCCGATGGGGGAATTATGGTGGATCCCACCAAGGTACAGGAAGTATTGAATTGGAAGGCTCCTACTTCGGTTCATGAGGTCCGGAGTTTTCTTGGGTTGGCTAGCTATTATCGTCGCTTCATCCCGGATTTCTCAAAAATAGCCAAACCCATGACTCGGTTGCGGCAAAAAGACACCAGGTTTGTCTGGACTCCTGAGTGTGATGCGGCTTTTCACCAACTGCGAACCCTCCTAACCTCGGCTCCGGTTTTGGCACAACCGGATATCGAGAAACCATTTGATGTTTATTGTGATGCCTCAGGCATAGGTTTGGGAGGTGTTTTGATGCAGGAAGGCCGAGTAATTGCATATACCTCTCGACAACTTCGGAAACATGAGGTGAATTATCCAACACATGACTTAGAACTGGCTGCAGTTGTTCATGCTTTGAAAGTGTGGTGGCATTATCTGTTGGGCATTGTCTGCAATATATACACAGACCACAAAAGCCTCAAATACATCTTCACCCAACCCGAGTTAAATATGCGCCAAAGAAGATGACTTGAGTTGATTAAGGATTATAATCTTCAAGTGCACTATCATCCTGGCAAGGCACATGTGGTTGCCGATGCTTTAAGCCGTAAGTCTCATTACCATACTTTAGTTGAAACTGATTTTCACCGATCTCGCCTTCTACATCCAGCAGTCTTGTAGAACATCACTGTCAATTGTACTCTCAAAAGCAAAATTATTGTGCTCCAAAAGACTGATCCTGGTATATTCCACATCAAGCGTAAGATGAAAGAGGAAGAAACTAAGCATTTCCGGGTAGATGAAGAAGGTGTGCTGTGGTTTAAGGATAGGTTAGTGGTACCTAAGGACCGAGAGCTTAGAGATCAGATCCTGTCTGAAGCACATTCTTCAAAGTTGTCCATCCATCCTAGTAGCAATAAGATGTATTATGACTTGAAGCCACTTTATTGGTGGACCAAAATGCGGAAAGAGATAGCTGCATATGTTGCTAGGTGTGACACCTGCTGTAGAGTTAAAGCTGTGCACATGAAAGCAGGGTTACTACAACCACTTTCTATCCTAGGTTGGAAATGGGAAGAGATAAGTATGGATTTCATCGTCGGACTTCCTCCTACTGTCAAAAATCATAACTCTATCTGGGTAATTGTGGATCGTTTAACCAAGTCAGCTCACTTCATTCCTGTCCGAGTAGACCATCGTCCCACTGACTATGTTGAGTTGTATTTCAATCAGATAGTCCAGCTCTATGGGATACCTCGTACTATCATTTCTGACCATGGTCCCCAGTTCACTGCTCATTTTTGGGAGCACTTGCATCATCTTCTGGGAACCAAGTTAGTGAGAAGCTCTGCTTATCTCCCCCAGACATCAGGTCAGACTGAACGAGTTAACCAAATCTTGGAAGATCTGTTGCGGGCATGTGTAATTTCCTCCAAGGGTTCATGGGAATAATGGTTGCCTCTAGCCAAGTTTTCGTACAATAATAGTTACCAAGAGAGTATTAAGATGGCCTCATTCGAAGCCTTGTACGGTCATAAGTGTAGAACTCCACTAAATTGGGTAGAAGCTGGTGAAAGAAGGTATTATGGTATTGATTTTGTCAAGGAAGCTGAGGAACAAGTCCGTACCATCCAAAAACATATGGCTGCAGCCCAAGCTAGACAGAAAAGTTATGCTGATCGTCGTAGAAAGCCGCTCGAGTTTGAAGTTGGAGACTTCGTTTATCTGAAAGTTTCTCCAATGAAGGGTGTACAACGTTTTGGTGTCAAGCGGAAACTTGCACCGAGATACGTGGGTCCTTTCCAGATCATAGGCAAGAGTGGAGCTATTGGGTATAAGATCCAGTTACCTCCTGAAATGAGTGCTATATTCAATGTTTTCTATGTATCTCAGTTAAAGAAGTGTCTTCGGGTTCCTGAGGAAAGAGTTCCTTTAGGAGATATCAGGCTTGAATCTGATCTAACTTACGAAGAAAAGCTAGTCCGAGTGATCGATACTCAAGAACGAGTAACTAGAAGCCGAGTGGTTAAGAGGTATAAAGTAATGTGGAGTAATCAGGGTAGTGAAAGTGACGCTACATGGGAACGAGAGGACTATTTACGTGATGGTTATAAGGAATTCTATCAAAAATGGTATGCTTTCCAAATCTCGGGACAAGATTTTTATAAGGGGGGATGGCTGTAACACCTCAGGTGTTTAGCTCCATAATTACATTGCATTGCATAAGCATGAACATTCATCATCTCATTATGTTTTACTTTGCTTGCAACAATATTGGGTGTTTTAGGGTTTTGATTTGTTTCCAATCATGTGACCCTAGGATTTTTGTGTAACTAAGGGGTAGAGTGGCTAATTATATCCTACAATACCTTAATTGCACTTAGGGTAACTAATGGGGCAATGTTCATGTTGACCAAATGTACCAAAATGCCCTCCAAGGTGCCGTTGACCAACATTTGACCCTAGAATGCTTTAGTTTGACCAATTCAAAAGTCTAGCTTAGAGACCTTGCATGGAGGAGCATCCTTAATCAAAGTTGTAGAGAATTGCTTAGGGAACAAAAGTCTCAATATGGTCATCTCATGAAAATGATCAGAACATGCTCAAAAATGGCCCACAAGTCAGCTAGAGAGGCTGCCCCAGCACTTAGAAAATTTCTAAGTCTAAAAGGTGACCTTTCAGTTTGATGGTGGTCTACTTTGGGGCTTGTAGTTTGAAAACCAGGCCAAACCAGCTCTAACTTATATTGACACTTTTGTAGTACCCACTTAGCTCTACAATATTGTCAACATCATCATCACCTAGTTCTAAATGGTTTAGGAGATATGGTGCTTTGAAAAATGGGTTTCAGTCGATGTAGTTGACTGAAACTTAGTTTCAGTTTTCGGGTGCCTCACTTTAGGACGCATTATCTCAATAACTAAGCCGAACCAGCCCTGGAGCCAATTGACAAAGTTATAGGCCTGATGTAGCTCTACCAAATTGATGTTGTCGTCCTCTGCTAAATCGAGCTCGTTTGCGAGTTAATCGACGTCGAAAACACGCTGTCAGACCACCGTCGGGCTCCGTTTCAGAAGACAGACAGCAACGCTGTCGTGGCGACCGTGCAGAGCAAGGTGGCCGCGTGGCGCTCGCGCCCTGCTGTCGCCTCCACGTCGCAAGCGCATGCACGGGCGTGAAGACGGAGCCGACACCTCAACCCCCACCACTCGCGCTCACCATTCCTTCCCTCTCTGCTTCCTCCTCAGCGCGCGAGCAGTGACCGGAGGAGAGAAACAGCGACTGTGATTCGAGCCATTCACCCAAACCGTAGCGCCATTGGCCAAACCGTCTAGACCACCGCACCACCATGAGCCCCTCCACCTCCTCGTCCTCACGGAACCACCTCTGTCGCTTCAGGTAGGGTACACCACGAAGGTGGCTCCACCGGGCCGCCATGTCCGCCGCCGTCGAGCTCACACGTGGCCATGCCATTCGGGCTCCTCCCTATCCTATCTCCTCCATTCTTTAGGTGCAGTTAGGTATGCTGAGGCTCGTAGGGTAGGCTAATTGAGCCGGGATGCCGGCGACTCGCCGGAGCTGGTCGAACCACGGTCGCACGCCGCCATGGCCACTGCCATCCTCTCTAGACACCGAAATCATAGCAATAGAGGGTACCCCTAGGTGCGCGAGGATGAGATGAACGCGTTGGTACCCGTAGCTTCACCGGAGCTGCCGCCGGCGACGAGCTACCGCCGTCGCCTTTCTTCCCTCCTCTGTTCCCCTCTCTGACCGGTGGGGTCACCTGGTCAGGCACGTGCGCGTGGGTGGGAGGCCGACCGCAGGCCACGCGCGGGAGCGGGCCGCGCCGCGTGAATTGGGCCACGTCGGTTTTACAGGCCAGCCCTTTAGCGGGTTTTGATTTTAGTTTTTGTTTTCCTTTTTATTTTTGTCACAGATTTTAGATAAGGTTTAGGAAATGAATATCTAGGGTTTTACTTGCTCAAAAATTATGAAGTAAAATTTGTTGGGCTCTGCATGATGCGTAGTATTTAAGAAAAATATAAAATAGATATGTGATGTTTATTTTCTGGAAGAAATAATTAGGGTTTTGAAATGTGTCTTAATTGGGATATAAACTTGATAAATGAATAACTAGAGTTCTATTGTCCCAAAAATTGTGAAAATTGGTGGGTAGGTTAATTTATACATGTATTAGCTCTGGTAAAAATTTGGGCACTAGTGCTTGAGTACTTTCCAAGTTATGATGATATCATGTTGTTTTAGGAAATACTTGAATGAATTTTAGTAATTTTTCTACATGTGCAATGTTCATATAAATTTTTGTAGAGGGTCCTGGTACCCTATAGTGTTTAAGAAAAATATGAATTCTGTTGTTTGATACTTTTCAATGTGATTTGTTAATTATACAAAAATCAACCTTTTTGGCTTGTGAATTTTGTGTAGGGAGTTTCTTCAAATAACTTTAGTTCAAATTTTTACAGTAGCCTCTTTTTGGTCAGAGAGTCTCCTGTAATTTTTGTAGAATTTTATGAGCAGTTTACATATATGATTAAAATTCCACTTAATTAATTAAGTAAATTAAGAAAGGGGTGTGAATAAATATTCTAGGTGGACACACCTTACTTTCTGGTGTTTTTGTGACCTATGTGAACTTTTGGTAACATTAGTTTGGTCTTAGAGGAAGTTTGCCACATAAATAAATATTTAATCTTCTCAATTCTAGGTTTTCTGGACAGCTGGTAGTATCTTTGGGGTTGACCCTTAATAATGGTGTTTGCTGGAAAACTTGTGAATACCAAAGTTGTAGTAAACTTGATAAACTAGCTTGTGTCAAAATTTGGGGGCATTTGGCGTAGTAGTTTAGGAGTTATTGCTGTTTTAAGTGACTGTCCAGAAATGGCTGCTCTCTGTTTAGAGAGGACAGATTTCTGGAACTTTGGAAATTCGACCTAGAGAACTTAGGAATTAAGGGTTGAGGTCTGAAAATGATTTGTAGGGCATTTTATAAGCTTTCTAGATTGTCTTGGATCATATCTTTTGGAGTTCGGAATCTCCGGTTATGATGGAAACATTTAGCTGCTGTCCAGAATGTCTTGCTTTGATATTTGTGTTTGGATGTGGTAACTTAAGTAAAGTTGTTCTTATGATTGTTAGGTGTTAGGGCCTTAACAGAGGAGGAACAGCTATACCTTAGGTTGAGTAGATTAGGTGAGTACTTCTCTACCGGAGAGGAAATTTGTACTTAATAATTGAAGTGATTTGAATAGAGCTTTAAGAGTGGTTGTAATGCATTTCATTCCGAGCATGCTGCATCCTTCATTATGCATCCATGAAATTTATTATGCACTCATGCAATAGGTGTTCTAGAGGGGGTGACTCTCCTCGAGTTCGAGGAAGCGATCCCGGAGGAAATCCAGGAGCAGCCGGAGCAGCCAGAGGAACTAGCCAGCGACGGAGTTCCTGCAGGAGATCTGCCCGAATGTCCTGATCACCGGCCATCTACCTTTGTGAAAGGCAAGCCCCGGTGCATGCTGAACCTATTGTTTTATAAATCAATCTTGAGTACTTTTAATTGTTTACTGCATTAAGTTGTAGGAGTTGTATAAAAACACTTGTTGCATTATACCTGTCCTTGTCCAGATATCGTATTTAATCCTACATTAGGTTTAGGCACGTGTCAACGCTTAGCCCTGCATAGTCCGGTAGAAGTCGGGTGATTTCCGGTCATCCGCGAGATGTAGGAATAGGTCACGAGTGGCTATATGGCTATCGTGGATGGAACCATGCCTTAAAATGAAATTGAGACCGGGCGGGAGTTCGATAGTACAGCCACAAGACACTTCACGTCTTGGGTGTGGAGCTATGCCGTCTGAGTCGTTTAAGGACCGATCCGCTGTACGTCCTTGAAGTCATGTTGAACACAGTCTAACACTTAGTTGGCCGGATAAGTCATTCCGACCGCGAAGCCGAGTAATATGGTTTAGGCCGGGAATCGAATGGTAGGTTGCTTCTTGGAGGAGAGAAAGGATGTGCTTGTGGACATTGGCGTGAGACCGAGGGGGGGTTAGAGTCCCTATCACCTGGCAGAGTGTCGCCCTTGGGGTTGCGACATCATTCGGACCCGCGATTCTTGAATCATATGAAAAGGTGGCCTGTGCGACCCTGGCAGGGGTCTGCATGGTGAGTGTTAGAAATACCCCTCCAGCTGGATAGGAATTCGATTCGAATCGCCGTCGCTCCCGGTTAGTGAGCACTTGACTTGAGCAGCGGGAACGTAGATCTCATTAATTGAACAGATGGTTAAGTGAATGATATAATGTTGCCACAATTTATACCTGCTATGGATATAATGTTAATAATTGTTTGATTATAATCAAGTGCATGTTTAGTACAGGTGCTAAGATAGATGACAGGTAAATGCTAAAAATAACTGCTAGTACAGGTTAAAAGAGTTTCAATTACTTATGCCTTTCTGCAAAATGTGATGTCAGCAAGCCTCTTGTGTAAGCCTTGCATAATCCTTGGTGTCATGTTATTTCTGGTTTTTGACGGGTAAGTCTAGCTGAGTACATTCCAGTACTCAGGGTTTATTCCCTCTTGTTGCAGATGATATGCTTTACCAAGGCTTTTGCAAGACCTGTCTCCACCCTGCGGGCGACGAAGACTAGATCACTAGGGCGTGATCATCCTTTATATACTTTCCCTAATGCTTTTGCGGAATGTTGATCAGTAAGACTGGCAGTAGTATTTAAACAACTGGTGTGTGTTATGCTTCCGCTACTTTATGAACTTGGTTTGTAATAATTTGTGACTCCGTGTGTGTAAGTGTATTTCGGAACTACTTGTGAAATGTAACGTGTGATGTGTATGTTGAATGATGCGATCTTGGTTGTAAGCAAGTTGGTTTGAAATCCTTCGTGGTTTCGATTGACCACCGGGATTATATGGGCTCGAGTTCAAAAATTTGAGCGCTTCGGTGCTTGTTTTTGTACTTGTGCTCTTATAATTTGGTCGCATCTGTTACAAAAGATACTAGTTCACACTCTTTCATTGCTTTTGCGTTCTTGTATCAATAATTTACGAGCAGCCTTGGTTTCTGCAAATCAATGTCATCGCGTACCAAAAGCAAATTGAAAAGTGTCAAACTATAGATTTCCCAGCTTAGAGTTGCTGTTTGATCCTAAAGAGGAAGCCTCACGGTGAAAAGTTAGCCTGACAAAGCTAGTTTCACTACGTTGCAAGTCAAACTCAACTTACTGTGCAACTGCCTCACGAAGGGGATTATACTCAACTTGCTCGGTAGTGAGCTAATTACCGAAGTTGGTAAATACTTGCAATTTTTGCTGTCTTCCAGACCTCGCTATATCCTTCTTTGGCAATAATTGATAATACTCACTGATCCTTGGTATCCTAAATTGTTCTTACCCAAGAAGGTTGCATCTGGTTCAACCCAGATAACTGTTATCTTTGGATAAAAGAATCTTATTAGATAGCTATTGGCAGAAATACGAAGCCGACATATTCAGCAATCACATTCACTAACCCCTCGATAGACTAATATAATACAGTGTTGTCATCAGAAAAAGAGAACTGCACGCATGAAATAGTAAGTAGTTTTCCATTAGTTGATATCTGAATGATTGAACATTTAAGACCAACATAGACCATGTCTATTGGTTAGTCAGTATCCTATAGCCTCAGAGGATGTTTGTCGTCTATGATCTCACCCTTTTGGAAGGTGTGCTCAAGCCATTTTGGTAGAGGACTGCTTTTCAAACTTTGTGATCTAGTGTAAAGTTCATATGGCCTATGCTGTGATTCACTAAAGAATTAGATACTTGTGAGTGGTTAGCTTCTGGACCAAATGACCTCTATACACTGAGAATGAAGTACTGCGTTGTCTCGGATTCCTCCCAAAGTAACAATGCTTCATGGAAATCGATAAAGGAATTCTACACAAAAATTTGCTACAAGGAGTGAGTATTGGAAAGTTGTCTTGACCAACTAGCCTCTCTGATGCTTGAAGCTAAGTAGCCTATTGCGCTTGCAGATGTTGGAATTGGATAACATGCTTCTCTTCCCTTGAAAAGTCCTTCGCACCGAATCTCGGGATGCGATTCTTTTAAGGGGGAGGGCTGTAACACCCCAGGTGTTAGACTTGCATTTAGCACTTGCATTGCATGAGCCTAAGCATCATTTGTTCATATATGAGCATGGGACATATGTGATGCACTAGTGCAACATGTGAAACATGCCTATATGGAATGTGCTTTGAAACATCTGCAACATCTTCTTGAAACATATGCAACATACTCTTGTTAATTATGTTTCAATGTGTGTATGTTAGATGCTCATGCTTGGTAATGCAAGTGAGTGTGGATGTCACTTCTTTCATGTGTCTCACATCACCTTCTATCTATAGTGACACCTGGAAAAGTTTCATGAAGTCTGGAATCAAAAAGTCACATGAAATGATAAGTTATATGCTTGTTTGGATTATAACTGAAACATGCTTCTGAAACATGGAAACATGCCTTAAATTCAATGTGAACTATTGTTTATGCAACATACAAATGCAACAGGTGCAACACATCTTGGACACATGTGGAACAACCTAGTGAAACGTGTATAGCATGTACCTTGAAGCAAACACATGAAACAATTGAAACATGGCCTTGAAACAAGCACTACCATTATAGTAACTTCTATGTTTCAGTGCATGCGAGGCCTACACTTTTGTGCAACTTATACCTGGTATATATGTTGAGCCTCTACAACACCTTAACTACACTTAGGACACATAGTGGGACAATGTTCATGTTGATCATTTTGCCTAATTGTGCTTCTAAGTGATGGTTGACCTTGCATGAACCCTAGAACCCTTTTGTTTGCCCATTTCAAAAGTGGGACCTAGAAGCTCTACCTGACTATGCACCCTTTTACAAAGTTGTAGAGAATTTTATAAGGAACAAACTTTGTTTAAGAGTCAAGTCATGAAAATGTGTGGAACATGCCTGAAAAGAGGCCACAAGTCAGATATAGGGCTGAATTCCACACTTAGCATTTTTAAACCCTGATTTTGTGTCATCGACGTTGGCATCTCGCGTTCTCGAAATTTCGTTAAGTAACTCAAGCTGACCCAAATGTAAAACTTGGAATGAATATCGTGGAGAAGCTCATGTAAGAAGATGACACTTATTTGACTCCATTTGGCCAATCAATTTGGAGTATTTGTTAATGGTTGTCGACACATTGATAATGTCGTCTTGACACGCCATTATCTCTTAAACGGCTAACCCAATGACCTAAGTGCCTTCACATAAATTGTAGAGCATCAAGAGATGAGCAAATCTTGTAATTAGCCCATGTCCAGATTTGGCCCGTAGCAAGCCCAAATTTGGACTCCAAACGGTCCACTTCACTGCCCGCACCTGTTCGCGTTTTAGCTCCAAAGAACGACGTGTGGCCAAGCGCGTGGCGACCATGCCAGCGTCGCACCCCCACCAAACCGCCACGTGCCCTCCACCTTGCCACATGCCTCTGCCTGTCTGAGCCGATGGGGGGAAGGCTGAGCTGCCCACGGTCGCTCCTCCAGCGCCCCAGAGCTCACCCTCGCTCTCAGCTTCCTCCCTCCTGCTCTCGCTCGCCGTCCCTACCACGTCCGCCATGGCTGCCCCAATGGAGCTCTGACATCCCTGGCCTCAAGCGTCTCTCTGCCCAAATTGGCCGCAGCACCACCTTTCCCTCCTCGTGCCGCCCCGATGCGCCCCTCCATGGCCTCGTCTCACCGCCATAGCTCGCGGCCACCAGTGCCGTGGCCGCCGCGGACGCCGGTGTGTGCGGCCAGCAGGCCATGAGCCTCCTTGGGCTTCCCAGTCCCTCGGCCGCCGCCGGTGCTCGCCGGGCCACGCCTCCGCGCTGCTGCCGCGGCGAAAGCCGCCGCCATGCGTCCGGGCTCATGTGGCCAGAGGGCCACGGACGGTCGCAGCACACAGTGCGGGTGTCCACGGGTGCGCCTCACCGCCGTGCAGCTCCCGAGCCACTCCTTCGCCGCCGGCGACCACCTTCCTGCCGTGACGGCCGGCCGGAGCCCGCCTCCCCTGTTTCTGGTACCGAAGTAAGAAGATGACCGGTGTCCTCTCTCTATCTCTCTGTCTGTGTATATGACATGCGGGGCCGATGAAGCAGTGGGTCCCACATGTCGGGTTCAATTGTGGCTGAGTTGGGTAAACATCCGGGTGCATCTAGCGTTAAGTAAGAGTTTGAGTTAACTCTGTTTTTGAAATTTCAGATTTCTTGTTAATCTTTGAAAATCCATATCTCCTACTAGGAAAGTCCAAAAATGGTAAATGTGGACTTTTTGGAAACCTTGAGAAAATATCTATGCAGTAGAAGCATAAAATGTTACTTGTTTGTAGAAAAATTCTGGTGTTTTGATTTAAGTTGGAAAAGAGCTCTAAAAATGCTTATAACTTGACCAGAGCCATATTTAGAGTTTGGGAAGTCCAAAAATAGTGATTCTTGTTTTGTTAATCTTATGATGGCATTTGATAACTAAGAAAAATATTAAACCTAGTAGTTGTTCACTATTTTCTTAGGGTTGTGATTTACTCTTGCTAATTCGGCATTCTTGCATATATTGGTTGGGAAATTCATAATTGCTGCTGTGGTGCTCCAAATGATGTGAAATTTTTATGGTAGTCTTTTCATGCTATGTATGTACTGTGGTATAAATTTTATAGTCATTGCTTACTATATGATCTAGTTATTGATTTAACTTGTTTACGACTTGATAAATAGCTTCTAAATAATATATAAATGATAAAATGGAAAGTGTTGTTCCATTACCTTAGTATGATGTTGCTCTATAATGTTGATTCATACTATGGCCATGTGTTCATAGGAAATATTGAGTTTTAGGTTTAACTTACTCTCACATGATTTATTGCAATAGCTATTTGTCTTTTTCATAGAGGTTGATATCCTTGTCTAAATGGCTTGATATTTGGATGGTAGACTATTGGGAGCATTTGTAGGCCACTGTATTTTTGGAAGAATTTATTGTGCAGTTTTAATATGTGTTCATAATTTCACCTAATTATCTAGATAAATTAAGAAAATACATTAAAAGAATTTATTTAGGAATGGGCACTATATTTTCTGGTGTTCATTAGTCATGTGTGACATGTTGGTAAAGTATTATTTCTTGCAATTAGTAGTTTCTGGACAGTTCTGGGGGCAATGTAGATTACCCCATGTTAATGATGTTTTCTGAGCATCTTGTCTATAGAAAAGTTGTATATAATTCATGTATCTAGCTTGTGTTAAAATTTGGTGGCATTTGGCCAAGTAGTTTTTGAGTTATAGATGTTTAAAGTCAGGTCCCAGATTTGGTTGCTCTCTGTTTGGAGCAGACCAGATTCTGTAGTTTCATCTTTTCGACCTATTAAACTTGAGAATTAGGCTTAGGTGATTATAAATGAAATGTAGATAATTTCATAAGCTTTCCACAAGGTCTTGTTGCACATCATTTGGAGTTGTAGATCTCCTGTTATGATTAACTTACTCAGCTGCCGTTCTGATGTCCAGAGGGTGGCAAATTCTAGTTTTAGTGCTTTAATTCACTTTGCCATGCTTGTGTATTGAAGTGTGACACATATCTTTGATGGTACTTGGGTTAGTACCCTGTGATCTTATGAAACTTGTGCCTTGATTGATGTGTTTGCCGTCTTCCATGTTATGCCTTAGTGAGGATTAAGTTGATTAGCTCTAGGTGCCTATGTAAACTTTGGTGTGCTTGTTTGATTACGTTGTTTATTGCACTTCTATGAATTCATACATATGCATTGTTGCACCTCATTTAGGTACGCTAGATGCACCACGTGAAGGACGTGATGTGGAGCTGAACCCGAAGATGGTGTTGGTGGATCCATCCCGAGGATGGAAGGACCCTAGAGTGCATATTTGGAGTGGAGGCATCATCAAGACGACAGAAGCTAACTTGACTGATTCATGTCGGATCCCAGGCAAGTCCCGGAGCATTATAAGTCTCCTACCTTCAAAGCAATTAATTCTATATATGTTATAACTATTGTTGCATTAAGTGGTAGGAGTTGGTTGGAAACCCTTGCTGCATTATATCATTCCTTGTCCAGATATATGAATCCTTGAATCCTACATAGACTAGGATCGAGTAGATGCTTAGCCTTGCTTTAAGCGGTAGAAGTCAGGTGATTTCTTGTCACTTGCAAGATGTAGGGATATTCATATATGACACGGTTGGCTATATTTGCTATTGTGGAAAAGAACCATGTGTTAATAAAATGAAATGAGACCGGACGAGATGACGATAATGAAGCAACAAGGCATGAAGGTCTTGGGTGTGGATCTATCCCCGTCTGAGTCGTTTAGGGACCGATTCGCTGTACATCCTTGAGTCATGTTGAACGCAGTCTAACACTTAGTTGGCCGGATAAGTCGTTCCGACCGTGAATCCGAGTAATACAGTTCAGGCCAGGAATCGAAGGGTAGGTCGCATCTTGCAGGTAGTAAGGATGTGCTTGGGAACATTGGCATAAGACCAAGGGGGTTAAAAGTCCCTATCATCCTGGCAGAGTGTTGCCCTTGGGGATGCGGCATCAGTCGAACCCGCGCTTTCCTGAACGGTGCCAAAGGTGACCTGAGCAGCCTGAGCAGCCCTCGCCAGGCGTGTCTCGGTGAGTATTAGAAATACCTCTCCAGCTGGATAGGAACTCGATTCGAATCGCCGTCACTCCCGGTTAGTGAGCACTTGACTTGAGCAGCGGCAACGTAGATTCCATTAAATTGAACGGATGGTTAATTGGATTACGATGGAAATGTTGCCTCAATTTATACCTGCTATGGTTAATATTGTTTGCTCCTAATAAAGTGAGTGCTCTAGTACAGATTCTAATATAGATGACAGGTTAATGATAATTAACTTGATGCTTAAGCATTAATGATTACTTATCCATATTAAGCTTTTATGAAAAATGTTGTCAAGCTAGCCCACTTCATATCAGCCTTGCATGATCCTTGGTGTCACTTTATTTCTGGTTTTTGACAAGTAAGTCTAGCTGAATACCTTCTCGTACTTAGGGTTTTATCCCCACTTGTTGCAGGTTGTGATGTATCACGGCGACTGCAAGAGTTGGTTGGCTCCTGCCTTAGAGGCGGAGTGTGATCACGGGCGTGATCATTCTTATTTACCTTGTCTCTAATACTTTTGTTGGAAGTCGACCTTGGTACTGGCATGTATTTGAAATAAGATTAATGTTAGTTTCAAATTACTTTGCTTCCGCTACTTTTTAATATAAGTTGTAATAACTATGTTGAACTCCGATGTATATTGGATTACTTGTGAAATAGATGTAACATGTGACTTGTTATGTTGAATCAGTATAATCTTGGGTTGTATGTTGGTTGGTTTGAAATCCCTCGGGATTTCATTGGACTACCAGAGTTATATGGGCTCAAGTGCGAGAATTTGATCACTTCGGTAATTGTTTTTATACTTGTGCTCTTATAATTTGGACGGTTACATGACATGCTACACTAGATGAAAAGTCTACAGCTGTAGAGTCAGCCAGTCGCCATCAGTTCACTACCAACATATATTTCACTACATTACTGATTTTCCGGCCCTTATTTTCCACAGAACAACACAAAAGTAATAAGACATGGTGTTATGGATTACGCATACTTATAATTTATTACAAAACCACAGCAGGCTGCTAGCTGATGTAGATATGTATAGTCAGAGCCATCAGGGCAATCAGTTCACACACAGAGCATCACAAATACTTGTATGCTACCAACAAATTCCACTACACTACTGAATGTCCAGTCCTTATCTTCCTCACAAGACCTGGTGTCATGGATTACGCATATATACTTACAATTTGAAAAACCATCGCCAGGACTTGGCAGTGCGAATCTGAAGCAGATGCCCGTCTATAAAACTGTACGAGGAGGCCACACAGATGTCGCAGTTGGCAGTGTATATATAGTAGTCATCTTTTCGATAGATGAAATGGCTGGCAGCAGCGAGAAGGAGGTGCTGGTGTAGAACAAGAAGGTGGTGCTGAGGCGGCACGTCACCGGGCGGGTTCCCTACCGAAGATGATATGGAGATCATGGGTAGATACTGTAGCGCTGCGTGTGCCGGCGGGGCTGACGACCGTGCTGGTCAAGAACCTTGCTGGGACATGCTATATTCATATGGGCCAATTCCCCTAGAAGAGGCCCAACTATTGCCATTTGGAGTGGCATGTAAACCCACCCTCACCAAGGGGTCGCTTGTAAATTTCTGGTTGCCTATATACTGCAAGGACCATGAGGGCAAGGGGGCTCTCCTCTCTCACTATGTTTTCGCAAACCCTAGCCGTTGCCTCACACTCCCCCCTCGCGTGTTGGAGCCTTCGTCAGCGGACTTTCTCGTGAAACCTCCGCACTAGACCATCCTTGTAGAGCCTTCTCTTCGGAGCCTATGTCATGGAGCCTTCTCCGTAGAGCCCTTATACAAAACAATCATTAGCCCTTCGTCCGAGACCTTTGTTCCGGGCCTTCGCCCCGGACCATCGTCGGGAGACCTTCCGCGGTCGAGCCTTCGTCCGAAGACCTTCTCCGGGAGCCATCAACAGCCAGCCTCCACCAGGAGCCTCCTTCGGCCAGGCCTTCTCTAGGAGCCTTCTCTCGCCGGCCTCCTCAGGGAGCCTTGCCAGGCCTTCGCTGGGAGCCTTCCCTAGCTGGGCCATCGTCGGGAGCCTTCTCCCGCCAGCCTCTGCCGGGAGCCTTCTCTGGTCAGGCCTTCTCCGGGAGCCTTCTCCCGCCGGCCTTCTCTGGGAGCCTTCTCCCATCGGCCTTCTCCGGGAGCCTTCTCCCGCCGGCCTTCACCAAGGAGCCTTCTACTCTCAACCCTGTTCGGGACGCTTGTCCCAGCATTGGCGCCGACCGTGCTCGACACGAAATTTTTTGGAGAGCTAGAAGTTGAAACCTTCATCCGGGGAGCCTTCGTCGGGAGACCTTCTTTGGCCGGGCCTTCATCGTCGGACCTTCTCTAGCTGGGCCTTCGTCGCCGGACCTTCTCAGGCCAGCCTTCGTCGGCAGACATCTCCGGCTGGGCCTTCATCAGCAAAACGAAGGTTTCAAATTGTGAAAACATCGAGGGATGGTAAGAACCTTCAGGCGAAGGTATGAACTCCTTACACCTCCGTAAAAGCTAACTGAGCGGTTAAAGCTTCACCAACTCTTTTAAAAATATTTAATTTAATAATAAAAAGAAAAAAAGATTTCGAGATGAAATTCTAAAGTCTTCGACTGCTTTTGATAAAAAATAATAATAAAAAACGATGAAGCTGCCAAGCCTCCGCCCATCATGCACGTGCTCTTTTCTCCATGCCCTTTTTCCCACCTAGTTTTTGGCATGGAGTTTTTTGTGAGGCATGCACGTGTGGTTTGCGAAGGGCAGTCCGCACAACCAAGGTTCGAGTTGTATTGTGCCTCTTCTAGTATGTACATCGACTAGGTCATGTAGTGCCAGCCATAACATAGTGATGAGGGCTACTACTGTTGGGACATGCCATATTCATATGGGCCAAGTCCCCTAGAAGAGGCCCAACTAGCGTCATTTGGAGTGGCATGTAAACCCACCCCCACTGAGGGGTCGCTTGTAAATTTCCGCTTGCCTATATAATGCAAAGACCATGAGGGCAAGGGGGCTCTCCTCTCTCACTATTTTTTCGCAAACCCTAGTTGTTGCCTCACTATCCCCCCTCGCGTGTTGGAGCCTTCGACGGCGGACTTTCTCGTGGAACCTCCGCACTAGACCATCTTTGTAGAGCCTTCTCTGCGGAGCCTCCGTCATGGAGCATTTTCCAAAGAGCCCACGTACAAAACAATCATCAAGCCTTTGTTCGAGACCTACGTTCCGGGCGTTCGCCCCGGACCTTCGTCGGGAGACCTTCCCCGGTGAGCCTTCGTCCGAAGACCTTCTCCGGGAGCCTTCTCCCGCCAGCCTCCGCCAGGAGCCTTCTACGGCCGGGCCTTTGCCGGGAGCCTTCTCCCGCCCGCGTCTGCCGGGAGCCTTCTCTAGCCAAGCCTTCTCCGGGAGCCTTCTCCTGCTGGCCTTCTCTGGGAGCCTTCTCCCATCGGCCTTCTCCGGGAGCCTTCTCCCGCCGGCCTTCACCAAGGAGCCTTCTACTCTCAACCCTATTCAGGAGGCTTGTCCCAGCATTGGCGCCCATCGTGCTCGGCACGAATGTTTTTGGAGAGCTTGAAGTTGAAACCTTAGTCCGGGAGCCTTCGTCGGGAGACCTTCTTTGGCCGGGCCTTCGTCGCCGGATCTTCTCTAGATGGGACTTCGTCGCCGCACCTTCTCAGGCCTGGCCTTCATCAGCAGAATGAAGGTTTCAAATTGTGAGAACCTCGAGGGATGGTAAGAACCTTCGGGCGAAGGTATGAACTCCTTACACCTCCATAAAAAGCTAACTGAGTGGTTAAAGCTTCACCAACTCTTCTAAAAAATATTTAATTTAATAGTAAAAAAGGAAAAAAAAATTGAGATGAAATTCTAAAGTCTTCGACTGCTTTTGATAAAAAATAATAAAAAAAAACTACGAAGCTTTTAAGCCTTCGGCCAGAGCATCGAAGGTCAGCCTTCGAAAGTTTGACCTTTCTCGTTAAAAAAAAGTCGCCTTTTTTTAAAAAAAAAGAATCATCAAAGCTAACCTGTGGCAAAATAATAATAATAAATAAATAAATATATACGGAAAATTTTTGTGGCTTTTTTGTTTTTGCTCGTCCCTTTTCTGTCTGCCTCCTGGTCGACCTCGTGCCTCACGTGCTTACGGCGGCAGCGCAGCGCGGACGCGGAGCGACTGTGGTGGCGACGTGGAGAAGATGTGCTCGGCCTGTTGGCCTGGGCCAATTGCGCTTGCTGCCGAGCTGGGCTTGGCCCAATGGTGATGGGAAAGTGCGTACACAGTAGTGCTTAGGGATTTTCTATTTTGTGCAAATAAACATTAATGCATGTATATGTATACGTGTATATGATGTATATGTAACTATGCATGTATGACGATGTATGCCTACTCCAATACGTATGACTAGATAATTAGGAGGCTAAATTATATATCCATCCCTAATCTATACCTAATAATAAAGAGACAAAATTTCTACCACTTTTTTTTTCGTCCAACCCTCTCCAATGACCGGCTCAATCTGTGTCCGATACGAACTCAGAGTTGCCAACCACCGGAAAAAAACACCGAATTGGAATCGGAAACAAATACTCGGCCTTAACACATAGAACAACTAAAGGTGTTGTGGTGGAGTGGGTTATCACGTCCGTATCACACATGGAAGGTCTCCGGTTCATTCAGCGTTTTAGCGATTTTTTGGATGAACAAAAAAAATCTAATGCGATGGGCAGGGTTCAAACCCAGGTCACTGGGATTGGAATAGGAGTCCATCACCACCATGATACACATTTGTTTTCATTATAAACAGAGAGCTCTTGTCCTCTAAATAGTCTAATAGCTCACAGGGAAAAGACATGGACAAAAAAAAAGAAAAGGAGATGATATAGAAGAAAAAACAAAAAATAACCAGAAAACAACGTGAAGAAAACAAATGTAAAATTAAACAAACACAAAAATGAACGGAAACGAGAAAAATAGGAAACGGAGACAGATTGTAAAAAAAAGGGAAAAAGAAAAAATAACAACTAGAATAGATACCATACAAAATAGGAAACGGAAAAAATAAAGAAAAAAGGGAAACCATGATTTAAGGTTAGATTAAGCCTAATTAAAAATTTAATAAAATAGAGTAGTTTATTATTATCGGTACCAGAATCATGCAATAAATCATGCTTCCCGTTGCAATGCACGGCATTTTTCCTAGTAATAAATAAGGGCAAAACTAACACTGCACCAGAACTTGGAGCTCAACATCTCCATGATGGTATGCCCGCATGCTAACCAGCAGCCTTTGTAGGGATTTCTGTTTAACCGGCGTCCTTCGCAAGGATTTCTCTTTGTAATGTGTGCAGGTCACTAATGATTATTAAATCTCGACATGAGAAGGCCAGGTCCGGGCAACCTAAGCCACCGGGAAACAACGCCGCACGTGCGAACGCACCATACTCCGCCTACACGGGCTGCGGCCTCTAGCGATGAAAACGGACGGAAACTGACCGGAAAAATCTCATTTCTACTTCCGTTTCTATATTGTTTGGCGAAAACGGAATCGGGTTTGGAAAATACGGATTCGGAAATGGAACCAAAATATACGGATGTACGAAAACGAACCAATATGATCGGAAATTCAGTGGAAATGGTTGGAAGCCGAGAACTTAAGCCGAAATACCGCACATCTTTACTGCACAAGGTGTGTTCCATACATATATGCACAAGTATATGCTTATACACACATATACTTATGTAATCACTATTATTACTCTGCATTCATATATACATTTAATTATATACATGCTGAGTATTTAAAAAAAGAAAAAGAAAATGGAAAAAGAAACAAACTGAACGCAAGTAAATGGAATGGCGCAGCTTCCTGTAGGGATATGGGGATGCTACGCTAGCCGAAAAAAAAAATTTCGACCCCATAAACTAGGAACTACTGCTAGTTACAGGTTACGAGATTACCACTAGACGCGCAGGTGCAGCGGAAGCGACTCGATGTAGTCGAACGCGTCGTAGCAGTGCCGTGCAGTTGCGTGGTCGTCCGTCACGTCCACCCTCCGCTCGTGGATCGTCCCTCTCGTGCGGTTCGTCCTTGTGCTCCAGATGCAGCGCCTCCAAGGTATCCCACACGTACGGGGAGGAAGCGTTGCGCCTCCGGACTGCTAGGTCCGCGAGGAACAGTAGGCGTGAGCGTGGAAAGGGTGACGGCGGCGGCTGCTCAATGGCGTGATCCCTGGCCGCGCCCCCCTCCCTCTCTTATATAGGCGCCTCTAATCAGCCCCAAACTGGAGACCCAATTAGAAAACCCTAAGCCTAGTTAAATTCGGGTCCAACCCGAATTGGGCTTCCAACCCCTTAAGCGTGCGACCCTATGGGTTCATGTACAAATAGACGTGGCCCGAGGACTCCTACTCGGCCATTAGTTGATAGCGGTCTCTAGCAAGACATGTCAACTCCTATGTGTACACAAAGATCATATCAGACGAACCACCACAAATCATATACATGTCATTCCTTTTGCCACACGATATTTGGTCCAACTCATAGGTTAACACTTAACCTAAGCACGGCCATGCATTTATTGATCCAATCATTAGAGTGTTCCATTGATATCTCTCTCACATAGAGACGGGCAAATTCCATCTTGATTGTCTATGTCTCACAGCATGTTTCTTGACAAACCCGAAGACAACCTTTATAACTACCCAGTTACGGAGTAGCGTTTGATAATCTCTAAGTAGGTCATTTCACATCTTGAGTACATACAACAATCTCAGGTCTGAGGACATAACGTACATGATGTGAATCGAGACAATAACAACATCTCGTGTTGGGTCAGTCCAGCCTACATGTCACACATGTGCCCACATTATTAGTTTGACATCTCTATGTCTATGACTTGTGAAACATAGTCATCAACTAATAATGTGCTGATCTAATATTCATGTGCGTCCTAACATGAACTCCGATCAGGGACCATTCTAGAATAACCATACAAGTAAAAGAGTTTCACAAACAATTCACATAATTGCTAATCGATACAAGTTGTCTTTAATGGATATTCAATGGACTCATTATATGTCATGGATACAAGGCAATATAATCATCTCTATGATAACCTCTAGGGCATACTCCCAACAATCTCCCACTTGCACTAGAGTTAATCTCGAAGATATCTAATACCCATAGCTCTCATGTGCGCCTCATGCTTAGGCTGTGGAAGAGCCTTTGTCAAAGGATCTGCAACATTTGAATCCGTGTGTATCTTGCACATCTTGATCTCATCTCGTCTAATAAACTCTCGAATGAGATGAAATTTCCGCAGTACATGTTTGTTCTTTTGGTGATTCCTTGGCTCTTTAGCCTGCGCTATCGCCCCATTATTATCACAATGTAGATTCAATGGGCTAGACGCATCAGGAAACACACCAAGCTCAATGAGGAACCTCCTCATCCAAACACCTTTCCTTTGCAGCTCCAGAGGCTGCAATGTACTCGGCTTCTGCTATAGAATCGGTCAGCGTCTCCTGCTTGGAACTTTTCCAACTTACAGCACCACCATTTATTGTGAACACAAAACCTGATTGAGATTGTGAATCATCCGTGTCAGTTTGGAAGCTAGCATCGGTGTAACCATTTACAACGAGCTCCTCCTCACCTCCATAGACTAGGAACACATCTTTAGTCCTTCTCAAGTACTTAAGGATGTTTTTAACAAGTGTCCAGTGACTCTCACCTGGATCAGCTTGGTACCTGCTCGCAACACTTAGAGCATATGAGACATCTGGGCGAGTACATATCATGGCATACATTATAGAACCAATAGCCGAGGCATATGGAACCTTACTCATGCGCTCCCGCTCTTTAGCTGTCGAAGGACACTGTTTTTCGCTGAAGCGCATACCATGTGACATAGGCAAGAACCCTTTCTTGGACTGCTCCATGTTGAACCGTTTCAACACCTTGTCAATGTACGTATCTTGGCTTAAACCTATAAGCCTCTTTGATCTATCTCTATAGATTTTTATGCCCAAAATGTATGTTACTTCTCCTAAATCCTTCATAGAAAAAGTATTATTCAGTGAAGTCTTTACAGATTGCAACATAGGAATGTCATTTCCAATCAATAGTATGTCATCCACATACAAGATTAAAAATACTACAGCGCTCCCACTTTCCTTCTTGTAAACACAAGGTTCTTCATCATTCTGACGGAAGCCAAACCCTTTGACTGCCTCATCAAAACGAATATTCCAACTCCGAGATGCTTGCTTTAACCCATAAATAGATTTCTTAAGCTTGCATATTTTTCCAGCATTGTTAGGATCAACAAAACCTTCATGTTGTATCATATACACGTCCTCTTCCAAATTTCCATTTAGAAAGGCTGTTTTAACATCCATCTGCCAAATCTCATAATCGAAATAAGCAGCTATTGCTAGAATGATCCGGATAGATTTAAGCATCGCTACCGGCGAGAAAGTCTCGTCGTAGTCAATTCCTTGAACTTGCCGAAAACCCTTTGCAACAAGTCAAGCTTTATAGACGTGAACGTTTCCATCCATATCCATTTTCTTTTTATAGATCCATTTGCTCTCTATGGGTCTAACCCCATCAGGCAGATCAACCAAGTTCCAAACTTGATTTTCACTCATGGAATCTATCTCAGATCTCATGGCACTTTGCCATTTCTCGGAATCTGGGTCCATCATTGCTTCTGCGTATGTTACAGGTTCGTCATCGTCTAACAATAACAAATCGCCACGTAATGCACGGATTCTAGCTGACCTTCGTGGTTGTGGCGGTGTCTCTATTGCCATAGGTATGTCAACATGTTCTGCTACATTAGCATCACTCGTGGAATCATTCCCTATTGGCTCATCCTGAACTTCTTCAAGATACACCTTCTGTCCACTTTTCTCTCTTTTGAGAAACTCTTTCTCTAAGAAAACACCGTTTCAAGCAACAAACACTTTGCCCTCTAATTGGTTGTAGAAATAATACCCTAAAGTTTCCTTCGGATATCCCATGAAAAAGCACTTGTCCGTCTTGGGTGTTAGTTTATCTGATATAAGTCGTTTGACATAAACTTCACAGCCCCAAATTTTTAGAAAAGACAAACTGGGACTCTTACCAGTCCACATCTCATATGGTGTCTTAACTACGGACTTAGACGGTACCCTATTCAGTGTGAAAGCGGCTGTTTCTAGAGCGTATCCCCAAAAGGATAAAGGAAGGTCCGACTGGCTCATCATAGACCGAACCATGTCCAACAAAGTCCGATTACGTCGCTCGGACACGCCGTTTCTCTGAGGCGTTCCAGGTGGCGTAAGCTATGGAACAATTCCGCAACTCTTTAGATGATTGCTAAACTCGTGGCTCAAATATTCGCCTCCACGATCGGATCGCAAGGCCTTAATTTTCTTGCCACGTTGATTCTCTACTTCATTCTAAAATTCTTGGAACTTTTCAAAAGTCTCAGACTTATGTTTCATTAAGTAGACATAGCCACATCTACTAAAATCATCAGTGAAGGTAATGAAGTATTGAAATCCACCTCTAGCTGTCGTGCTCATTGGTCCACATACATCAGTATGTACAAGTTCCAACAAGTCTGCCGCCCTCTCAGGAAAACCTGTGAAAGGCGCCTTGGTCATCTTTCCCATTAAGCAAGCCTCACACGTCTCGTATGATTCAAAATCAAACGAAGTTAGAAGCCCATCAGAATGGAGCCTCTTATTGCGATTCTCACTTATATGACCTAAACGACAATGCCACATATAAGTAGGACTTAACTCATTAAGCCGAGGCCTTTTAGCGTTAACATTACAGACAGGTGCATCATCAAGTTTTAAAATAAATATCCCATTCACAATGGATGCAAAAGCCACAAACATGTCATTCTTAGAGATCACACAACCATTGTCTTTACTCGCAAATGAATAACCATCCTTCATCAAACACGAAGGTGACACAATGTTTCGACTTATACTAGGAACATAATAACAATTATTCAATTCCAAAATAAATCCTGACGGCAGGTGGAGTTGCATCATCCCGACGTTCAACGCAGCAACTCTTGCATTATTGCCCACGCGGAGATCAACTTCTCCTTTTTCCACGCTTCTACTTCTTATCATTCCCTGCATCATATTGCAAATATGAGCAACCGATCCGGTATCAAATACCCAAGAATTAATATAAGAGTTAGCGAGGAAAATGTCCGTAATGTAAACAAGTGTATGAGCAACGGTAGTACCTTTACCACCATCCTTCTTTAAGGACTCCAAATACAACTTGCAGTTCCTCTTCCAGTGACCTTTACCCTTACAATGAAAGCACTCTTCGTCAGCAGATGGTCCAGTCTTGGGCACAGGTGGGTTTGGCTTAGAGGTCTCACCTTTGGCCTTGCCCTTGCCCTTTTGCTTCCTCCAAGCATTGCCCTTCTTCTTAAAGTTAGGCTTGTTTTGGACCGCCATCACATGGCTAGTGCTAGCACCTTTCTTGATATCAGCCTCTGCTGTTTTGAGCATGCCACACAATTCATTCAAGCCCTTCTCCGCCCCATGCATATGGTAGTTTGAAATGAAGTTTCCATAGCTGGGCAGAAGAGACGCGAGAATGAAATCAGTAGCCAACTCTTGGCCAATTGGGAAGCCTAGCTTCTCCAACCTCTGAGTGTAACCAACCATTTTGATCACATGTGGTCCAACTGCTGCGCCCTCTGCTAGCTTTGTTTCAGCAAAAGCCTTTGAGACATTGAACCTTTCAGTCCTAGCTTGAGTCTGGAACATATCATTGAGCACCACGGTCATATCGTACGCTGTATGGTTGTTGTCGAACTGCATCTGCAGATCTGGTTCCATACAAGCAAGCATAAGGCAACTCACTTCAAGATCAGCATCACATGCTCTCTTATAAGCGTTTTTCTCAGCAGCAGGTGCATTGTCAGCAGGCTCTTCAGGTAATGGGGTGTCTAGAATTTCTTCCTTTTTTTCAGCCCTGAGAACAATTCTCAGGTTGCGGATCCAATCCGCATAGTTTGTTCCATTCAACTTATCTTTCTCAAGAATTGAACGCAAAGTAAATGGTTGATTGCTAGGCGCCATTTATCTACAACAAAAGTAATGCAAAATACTAAGACAAAGCATCCAAGACAGAGTAAATCATATTAAAATCTTAATAGAATCTACTCCCACTAAAATCAATATTCCTCAATTGAAACTTAGTGATTCAAGACCCACAACTAACAAGTCTACTAGTGAGCTTTAGCATCACCGCTAGAAGACATGGTAGATCGGTAAGCAACTGTTTGCTAATCATATCACATATTACTCTTGTTGTTGGGTAGCATCTATATGCTGTGGTGCCCAACTCCTTATGCTCCAAGGTCCCTAACCATTAGGATGACCTTGTTCAAGTAACCAACCCTTATGCAGTAAGTATCCGATATGAACCTGCCTAGTCAAGGAAAACCAGTGGCACCCTAATTTCATAGACCCACCACCGATTGTACAAGACACATGACAGTGCAAGGTTTGGGGAAGCATATAACTTAAACATTACTGAGGGATCGTTCTACTTCACTATTCCATATGTAGACAAAAACATTATCACGTGAAAGTAGAACATAATAATAAGAACGACATTATCACATATATGACTTGGTATAGCCCATTGTCACTTTGGGGATCTCCATCTCCATCAATCTGTACATCATGATGATCTCCATCTCCATGACCCATGTACGCTGTCCATCAGTGATGAATCCACCAAGACTATCTATCACTAACGCAAGGCAACGAAGTAATATTACATAGTCGCGGATAGGATTATCACAGTTTGGCACGCAGGCCATTACATCAAGTTGACAATATCTATGTGGCTCCAGCCATATTGTCATTCTCATGACATGCAAGCCATGAATTAATTACAAACATGCATCACATACACATAAGGACTATACCAGTCATGAATTCCTGCAAAACAGAGTTAACCGATTCCGACGTCTAAACTTAAAACATCCAGAACACCATCTTCCTGGCCTTTTTTCGCAAATCTAATTTCGGCGAACCCTGCAAAGCCGGGGAGAATCGGATGTAAAATTTTCTGTAGATCAATTTTGATATAAAATTCGTCTCAATCCGAGGTCATATGCAAAAGTTATGGCTGTTTAACCGAACAGCACTTTTCCTGCACCCCGACGCCCGGGAGTAGATCCAATCTACCGCCGCCGCGCATCATATGCGCTCGGCACTTGACCTAGGTTCGATTCGATCAATCTGATTGATCTCCATCTCGCCATGGCTGGGTTTACATGTATCACTTAACTCGGATGGCAGAATTCCGACCGGTACGAGTAGATCGTTACAAGACCAACGCAGCAAGATCACGAACCATGATCAGAAACTCATCTACAACCGTGCATATCTCCATATGCATACAACCGAACCTATAACGAAGCAGCTACGGCTCTGATACCACTGTAGGGATATGGGGATGCTACGCTAGCCGAAAAACAAAATTTTTTGACCCCATAAACTAGGAACTACTGCTAGTTACAGGTTACGGGATTACCACTAGACGCGCAGGTGCAGCGGAAGCGACTCGATGTAGTCGAACGCGTCGTAGCAGTGCCGTGCAGTTGCGTGGTCGTCCATCACGTCCACCCTCCGCTCGTGGATCGTCCCTCTCGTGCGGTTCGTCCTTGTGCTCCAGATGCAGCACCTCCAAGGTATCCCACACGTACGGAGAGGAAGCGTTGCGCCTCCGGACTGCTAGGTCCGCGAGGAACAGTAGGCGTGAGCGTGGGGACGGTGAGTGTTCCATTGATATCTCTCTCACATAGAGAGGGGCAAATTTCATCTTGATTGTCTATGTCTCACAGCATGTTTCTTGACAAACCCGAAGACAACCTTTATAACTACCCAGTTACGGAGTAGCGTTTGATAATCTCTAAGTAGGTCATTTCACATCTTGAGTACATACAACAATCTCAGGTCTGAGGACATAACGTACATGATGTGAATCGAGACAATAACAACATCTCGTGTTGGGTCAGTCCAGCCTACATGTCACACATGTGCCCACATTATTAGTTTGACATCTCTATGTCTATGACTTGTGAAACATAGTCATCAACTAATAATGTGCTGATCTAATATTCGTGTGCGTCCTAACATGAACTCCGATCAGGGACCATTCTAGAATAACCATACAAGTAAAAGAGTTTCACAAACAATTCACATAATTGCTAATCGATACAAGTTGTCTTTAATGGATATTCAATGGACTCATTATATGTCATGGATACAAGGCAATATAATCATCTCTATGATAACCTCTAGGGCATACTCCCAACACTTCCATTCACCACCGCTTGACTGCGTCCACACCACAAGGCCCATTGGCCCAATCAACTGGCGCACAGGCGCACAGCAGCAAAGGCAACGCGTCTCCACTCCCATCCCAATCTGGGTAAAATCAAAAAAAATAAGGAAAAATTCCGACCAAATACGGAATTCCGCAAATACGGACGGAAAAACTCCGTTTCTACTTCCGTCCGCATTCCGACAACCTCCGCCCTGAATTCCGAAATGATTGCGGATTTTTCCGAAAATGCGAAAACGGACGGGTCATATGTAGAAAAGCGGACGGTTCGGACCGGAAAAATTCTGTCCGTTTTTAATGCTAGCGGCCTCCCCTCCGCCACGGATTTCGACCCGTTTCTGGACCCCTGCTGGGCCGCTGTCTCCGCACTCGCCTTCTGACTCCCGGGCCGGGGGCTCGTGTCGCGGAACCTCCTGGATGCCTGTGATGACGGCACCCTCAACCGGTACGACGTCAACGGTTCGCCGCTGCTCGGGACCCTTCGCGCCATGCCGCCGCCGTGCTCGCCGTGCACCCGTCCGGCCTCGTCGCGCTCACCATCGGCCATGCGGAGGGGCTCGCCACGCTCAACCTCCTCCGAGGTCGCAGCAGCTCTCGAAGTCCAGCACGTCGAGCCCGCGCGCAAAGCTCTACGCGAGCTCCGACTTCACGAACGTGAAGGTTGCACCGGATGAAGGCTTGGCATAGGCGAACAGCACGAAGGTGTTCTTCACCAAGGTGACAAGGCTACCCCAACCAAGGTGCCCGACTCTCGAAGGCCTCCGGTGTTTCGGCCGAAGGACTTCTCGGGATGCACTATACCGGCAGATTACCAGATAAGGAGCGCAATAACCCTTCTCGGTTCTTGAATGATCTCAACCTCCAGTCTGCAGGATCATCATGGGCATTCAGTTAGTCGGGTTCACTGGCAGTCCATTTCACATATTGCACAAATGTCTCAGCAAGCCAGCAACCACGACGTATTGCTTGCTTTTGATGCTGGGGCAACAGTCTCGTACCAGTTAAGAAGAGCAGTTTTTCAGTTATCAATGATGACGAATCAACGTCTATTTCGGAGCAGTTTTTCATAAATGACACAATCAGTTTTAGTCTCCCTGCCCACTACTCAGACTGGTTATCTGTCCACTCTAACCCCGAAGAGACCAGCTTCAGCGAAGGGGTGATTCTGAGCGCAAAGCTTTGCTTTCATCTCCGAAGGTACCAGGTCGGAGAAGATGCGCCCAAAACCGAAAGAAGCACCGAGGTCCAACCAGCTCCAATCTTCACCAAAGGTTATCCAATCCCCAATGGTAAACGCCGAAGGTACTCAGCATACATAATTCGTCTTTTCCTATTAAAATATTCACAAGATATAATCTGCTTGAGAATATCTCTCTCACCTGCTAAATGGTCCATGACTAGTTTACATAATTATTTGTCTACCGTTTATTTGTTAAACATCTAACCTTCGTTAAAAAAATGAAAATTTTATTTCTCCCAGGCTCTCAAAAACCCTGACATATTCCATTTCACTTGGAGCTTTAAGCCTTCGTCCTAAAAAATAAATATACATATTAATGTGCTAACATTCTGTTATAGATCAAGTTGCTTAACTCGTTGCAGCTTCAAATTCTCACCTCGCATCAAAGTATTCTCTTGCAGGTACCAAATCAACACTAGCGAGTATTTCTCAACAGCTTATAAGCTCTCACCAGTTTATAATCCCTGATGATTTTTGCTCTTGCGATTTCTTTTATCACAACACCGCTCTAACCTTCGCCTCTCAAGGTAAACTTTCAAAATTAACCTTCGCATACAACTTGTCACCATAAGTGACCAAGAAAGTTGTCACGACCTTCGCCACATTAAAAGCATTGCCTGAGTGGCTATACAAGCTTGGCCCTAACCCGGCTAACTTAAAACACTTTTTTAACCTTTGTTGAATATATTTTTTACTAACATGCAGGTCACCACCACTGCATCTCTTATCCTTCTAGGCTAACCCTCCCATAGAGTACATTTTCTTCGTTGTATGCACGTTTTTTACAATCCTAAGATACATAGTTTACACTAGATAGTAGCCCCCATGAAATTCAGTCTTCATCTCTCAGCAGCCTTCGTCAGTCAATAGCTTTCGTCAGTCAGTAAGTTAGTGGCCTTCAAATATCATTAGTTCTCAACAGTCTTCGTTAGTTATTGGCCTTCATCTTGGCTTTTATCACTTGTCAGTGGCCTTCACCTATTGTTGGTTTCCAGCGGCATTCGTTAGTTATTAGCCTTCGTCAGTTATTGACTTTTATCATTTGTCAGTGGCCTTCACATATCGTTGGTTTTCAGCAGTCTTCGTCAGTTATTGGCTTTCATCATTTTTCAGTGACCTTCATCTATCATTGGTACTGAGCAGCCTTCGTCATTTATTGGCCTTTGTTAGTCATTGACTTTCATGATTTGTTAGTGGCCTTCATCTATCATAGCAGCCTTCGTCAGTCATCAGTCTTCGTCATCCAGAAGCCTTCGTCTGTCAGCAGCCTTCGTCAGTCATTGGCCTTCGTCAGCTAGCAGCCTTCGTCTGACAGCTTTCGTTAGTCATTGGCCTTCGTCAGCTAGCAGCCTTCGTCAATCATTGGCTTTTGTCATTCAGCAACCTTCGTCAGTTGGCGGCCTTTGTTATTCAGCAGCCTTTGTTGTTCAACAGTCTTCATCACTTGGCAGCCTTCGTCATTCAAGTAGCCTTTGTCTGTTAGCAGTCTTCTAGCCAACGGCCTCCATCAGATATCGACTTTCAACAGCCACCCAACCTTTCAAACCCTCTAACGCTAACACTTCTCTTTTTTGCAGGTTGTATTGTTCTATTTTTCTTTCTTAGGTCTTATAAATGTTATTTGAGCTAACCTTTCCAGGGAGCTAATACTTTTTATATTCAATACAACAACTCATATCTATACCCATGCAGGTTCTTAAATGGTAACCTTTGCTAGCCATCCGAAACTATGTTCCTCATTCGAGGCTACCATTCTTCGTACGCAGAGCATAACTTTTGCACAAGCTCAACCATCATTTTTGCAGGGTGCACGATACGTTTACCCCTTCTAATATTTTTGCACAAATGCATTCATTCTCATCATCGCACACATACATGCATTGTATAAGTGCATTGCACATCATGGCCCGGGGCACCTGGAAGAAGTTCTAAAAATACACAGGCACCGGGACTCTATGCATCAAAATCCTGGAAGAAGTCCTGAACCGACACAGGCACCAGGTCACAAAGCTATGGCTTTTGTGCTACCCTCACATATCATATAAAATGACTAACCATCTTTTGCAGCAAGTCGAAAGTCAGTGTCTTTCTGAGAGTCAAAAGACTCGCAAGCATGTCGATATTCGACGAAGCTATAACGCACAACCTAAGTCCCTAAAAATGCAGGGGATCAACTCAGGTGCATTTTCACTCGACTTTTCCAGCCTTCAGCATGCGGCGTTGGCGTCTACATCGACATTGCCTTCTCCAAGACCTTCGCATGAGGGGCTTCGCTACCATCTTCGGTGACTTCACCAATATCGCCTCTGCCAAGACAACTTCTTTTAGGAGGGCCTTGGCCAAACAGCTTTGCAGGAGGGCCTTCGACAAAACAATGATGACTCGCCTCCACCAACACGTCCGCATGAGGGGGCTTCACCGACACCTTTGGTTTCTACACCAGCATCACCTCTGCCAAATACCTTTTACAGGAGAGCCTTCGCAAACATCTTTGGCAAACCACAACGTTTGACATCAACGCTGCAACGACTTGCCTACATTGCCAAGTTCGAAGGGCCACATCAACTCCTTCGCCACCAAGTTCTACATCACCTTCATCAGTGGACCTTATCTGGCCGGGCCTTCATCGAGAGACCTTCTCCGGCCTGGCCTTCGTCGATAGACCTTCTCCGACCCGGCCTTCATTGGCAGACCTTCTTCGTCGGGCCTTCATCTTCGTTGGCATCTACATTGGCAACTCTAGTCTGAACATCTACTTCCACTACTATGACTAACTACACCTTTATCATGAGCACCGCCCAAGAAGGGCTAGGAGAGCATACCGGAGGACCAACAACTCTGGAACGTGAATTGCCCGGCACTCTTGAGAAGGCCTTGAAGATGAAGACCTCCGCGCTGAGTAGGCTTGAGATGAAGACCTCCACGTTGAGAAGGCTTGAAGATGAAGACCCCCGTGCTGAGAAGTCCTTGAAGATGAAGACCTCCACGACGAGAAGGATCGAAGATGAAGACCTTCATGCTGAGTAGGATTGAAGATGAAGACCTCCACGACGAGAAGGCTCGGAGATGAAGACCTCTGCGCCGAGTAGGCTTGAAGATGAATACCACCACACCGAGAAGGCCTAGAAGACGAAGACCCACTCGCCCAGAAGGCTTAGAGATAAAGACCTTAGAGACAAAGACCTTTGTGTTGAGAAGATGTTGGGGGAGAAGGCCTCGAAGGTGAAGGTCTGTGCACCAAGCGAAGCCAACAAACCATGTCATAGCAGTGCAGAAAGAAGCTGATGCACAAAGGTGAAGATGACCAGAAGAACAAGGCAATTAAGAGGTAGACACCTCAGGACTTAGAACATGTATATGTTAGATTCGTGCACGTGCTCTTTTTCTCCATGCCCTTTTTCCATAGGGTTTTTGGCATGGAGTTTTTAGTGAGGCGTGCACATGTGGTTTGCAAAGGGCAGTCCTCGCAATCAATGTTCGAGTTGTATTGTGCCTCTTCTAGTATGTGCATCTACTAGGCCATGTAGTGCCAGCCATAACCTAGTAGATGAGGGGCAACTACTGTTGGGACATGCTATATTCATATGGGCCAAGTCCCCTAGAAGAGGCCCAACTAGCGTCATTTGGAGTGGCATGTAAAACCCACCCCCACCGAGGGGTCGCTTGTAAATTTCCGCTTGTCTATATAATGCAAAGACCATGAGGGCAAGGGGGCTCTCCTCTCTCACTATTTTTTCGCAAACCCTAGCCACTGCCTCACTCTTCCCCCTCGCGTGTTGGAGCCTTCGTTGGCGAACCTTCTCATGGAACCTCCACACTAGACCATCTTTGTAGAGCCATCTCTACGGAGCTTCCGTCATGGAGCCTTCTCCGTAGAGCCCTTATACAAAACAATCATTACGCCTTTATCCGAGACCTTCGTTTCAGTCCTTTGCCCCGGACCTTCATCGGGAGACCTTCCCCGGCCGAGCCTTTGTCCGAAGACCTTCTCTGGGAGCCTTCTCCTGCCAGCCTTCGCCAGGAGCCTTCTCCGGCCAGGCCTTCGCCGGGAGCCTTCTCCCGCCGGCCTCCTCCAGGAGCCTTCTCTGGCCGGGCCTTCACCAGGTGCCTTCTTCGGCCAGGCCTTCTCCAGGAGCCTTCTCCCGTCGGCCTTCTCCGGGAGCCTTCTCCCGCCGGCCTTCACCAAGGAACCTTCTACTCTCAACCCTGTTTGGGACGCTTGTCCTAACAAACCTGTAACTGTCCTGCGACCCCTGGATTCGTAGCCGCATGAGCAAGCACAATGACGGCGGCGCCATCGAGCCGGCCTCGGATTTTGTGATCAGAGAGGTAATAAGCATCCAAATTCGATCCGCCGACCGCCCTGTCAACTCTCAACTTGTGACATGCATGTGATTCATGAGTGGGCAAGGTGATCGACTGAATGCAATCGGAGTTCACGGCCGGTGACCTCGTCTGGGGAATGAGTGGATGGGAGGAGTACACACTTGTCACCGGCCGGAATTCCTGAGGCCTTGTTTGGTTACTCAGTATTCCTCCAGGAATCAATCCAGATGGTCAAAACTTATACAAATTATGTAAACAAACCAGGTAGGAATGATTCCAGGCCAAAATCTCCCTTGAAACGAATGGCCCCTGAACAAGATCAACCACACCAAGCTGCCGCTCTCCTACTCCACGGGCGTTCTTGTTCAGTGATCAAGCTCATGTCTACATGCCCCCGTGTATTTTGTCTTGTTCTCCCCCATTAAATTATTCTCCATTTTCCTTTCAACATCGATCTACGGATAATTGACTGACGATGCTATACTGAAACTACCACTACCACCACATATATCGTGCAGGTATAACGGGGCTCACAGCGTACGCTGGGTTTACCCAGGTCGGCAGGCCAAAGAAAGGCGAGTTCGTGTTCGTCTCAGCGGCGCCGTCGGACAGATCGTCGGGCAGCTGGCAAAGATCTCGTGTACCAAGTAGGCAGCGCCAGCTCCAACGAGAAGGTCAGCCTCCTCATGACCAAGTTTGGCTTTGACAATGCGTTCAACTACAAGTCCGAGACCGACCTCGGAGCCGCACTCAAGCAGTGCCCCCCTATGGCATCGACATCTACTTTGACAACGTGGGCAGCGCGACCTGTACGCAGTACAAGTGTACAACCTGGAGGAGCCCGACGGCCTGCGCGCAACCTGTACTGCGTCATCCCCAAGGCCATCAGGGTGGAGGGGTTCAGGGTTTTTGACTACTTCCATGTGTACTCGAGCTTCGAAGAGGAGATGGCTGGATACATCAAGGAGGGGAAGGTTGCTGTCGTGGAGGGCATTGATAGAGCACCGTCGGCTCTAATAGGGTTTTTCTCTGGGAGAAATGTTGGGAAACAGTTGGTGGAGATTGCAAGGACCTGAGTTAAAGCAGTCAGTTGTAGTGTCTGCTTCTAAGTTCTAACTCAGGCATAAACCATAGTTTTAAATTTCCGGCTATAGCTGAAGATGTAGCCGGCTATAGCTGTTTGAGACTGGTAAAGTTACGAGCTATAGCCCGCTATATCCCGCTATATCTCTATTTAGCCTCCGCTATTGCTGTTTTAGAGGTCATCCGCTACATACCCTTAGCCGACGATTTAAAACCTTGGCATAAACATATCACTACCCAAATAATGTTGGGAAACAGTTGGTGGAGATTGCTGAACATGCTCTATCTTCACAGTTGAAATTTGTGCTACTTGTGATGCCATCAGACTGGGCCAATGGGGGTAGTTAGTTAGAATGGTAGACTTCCCGTCGAGAAAATTGCACTTGTAGGACACCAAATAACGCGCTTCGCTGTTATAGGACTCTAATCATGGACTTCGTTAAAATGACCCTCGAAACATTAGTTTCTTGTTCTCCATAAGATTTGGTGTTTTTTATCACATTGTTAATCTAAAATACATGTATTTTGCCCTAATCTGACCTTTTTGCCCTTCTGCTATATTCACATACGAGATCGACGTTTTGCAATTTTCTCAGATCGCGAGGCCGGTCTCAGACTTTGACATCGTCATCGATGCTCTCCCGCCGGGCTGTCTCTGATGTTCACCAGATTGCCCGGCGGATGGTGGACGCCTGCTTCAGCCGTGAGTGCGCCGAGTCGTACG
The DNA here is from genome assembly GCA_022457205.1 of Saccharum spontaneum. Classification (NCBI taxonomy): domain Eukaryota; kingdom Viridiplantae; phylum Streptophyta; class Magnoliopsida; order Poales; family Poaceae; genus Saccharum; species Saccharum spontaneum. Next base: position 21,175,689 of record CM039598.1, on the reverse strand, counting down.
CGGCCGCACGCCGTGGTTTCATGGACGAGAGCGTCGCTCGCCTCGGCATCTGTTCCCGTACAGCCGACGAGGTGCACTCCTTACCATGGGAGGAGCTCAAGTTCGACATTGCTCGCTGGATCCCAGCCTTCAAGGTGGTGTTTCGGATTCTAATCCCCAGCGAGCGCCACCTCTGTGATCGCGTCTTCGAAGGCCTCGCTCCGTACGGCGACCTTGCCTTTGTTGCCGCCGTGCGCACCCAGGCGCTTCAGCTTATTTCATTCGGAGATGCAGTTGCTGCTGCCAGCCGCGCCCCAGAACGGCTCTTCCGTGTTATTGACATTATGTATGAAGCAGTACGAGACCTCTTTCCTGACCTCGATCCTGTCTTCTCTGATCCCTACTCTGCAGCTCTACGTGCTGAGGTTTCAGCTGTACGCAACACTCTTGGCTCCTCAATCAAAGGTATATTCATGGAGCTGGAAAATCTCATCCGCCGTGACCCAGCCCATGTTGCTGTGCCTGGTGGTGGCATTCATCCAATCACTCGGTATGTCATGAACTATCTCCGTGCCGCATGTGGTTCGCGGCAAACACTGGAAGAGGTGATGGAAGGTGACTTGGGTGCTGTTGGCACAGCGGCTATTGCTGTCGACCCTGATCGCCCCACTTCGTCGCTAGCTGTGCACATAGTTTGGATCATGGATGTGCTTCATAAGAATTTGGGGACCAAATCAAAGATATACAGGGATCCACCACTTTCTTCCATATTCTTGATGAACAATGGGAAATACATCATTCACAAGGTGAATGACAGTGAGCTTAATTGGGGTTTTGCTTGGTGATGAATGGATGAAGCAGATGATGAGCAGGGTGCGCAGGTGGAGTATGGAGTACCAGCGTGGGGCCTGGGCAAAGATAATATCAGTGCTGCAGACTGGAGGTCCTGGCGTTGGCAGTATCACTGTGATGAAGTCCATGCTTCAGAAAATGCCGGCGTCGTGCGTTGGGTGCTCGGTGTGGCCAGCCCTAGGGCGCACAGGTCCATGCCTTCGACGGCCGCCGTTTGGGCTTGACCGGCCGGCGCATCCTGGCCAAGGGAGGCCACCGTCGGGGGATCGTTGGCCACGGTTTGGGATTCGGCCCGAAGGGCCCAAATCTCACTGAATTTCGTCCAATTTAGCCTAGCTCGAGATAAAACTAAACCGGTCAAAATATTTTGGCCTAATTTAAATTAGGAGCCCATTCTAGGTCCAACAAGAGTCCACAAACATTCATCCACGCTGAAAACTCCTTCAGGCTAGCTAGGCGTCGGCACATCTTTCTTCCTCGCCGCCGGTTGCAGCGATGTCGTCTCCACCAGGGTTTTTTTATCGGCCGAAAGTCGCCGATATTTTCGAAATTTCCTTTCTATCCTCGAGGTCCGATAAAATTTGATATCAGCCAAATTTTTCCCTTCTTTGCTATTTCTACACAGACAATCCAAAATCAGCCACGCGATGGTCCGACACTTATAATGATTTATTCTTATTTTGATTTGTGAACAAGTGATGTTTAATATCTTAGGAATAGTTTCAAGTCAAATTCTACAATTTTTTTGAAAAAAATTTAAATTTTTTTGAATTTGGTCCGATATTTCCGATATATCTTGCTTATCCTCTTTATCCATAACGTCCGATAAATTTTAATTTCCGATAATGAAAACCTTGGTCTCCACTACTCGCCCCTGCGCTAGCGTTGCTGCAGCCACCGCGAGATCCGCGGTTCCTTCCCAACATCCGAGCTCGCATCAGGTACATTCCTCGACGCCACCCACATGCCATGGCCGCTCCTCGACACCCTCTGCCGCGCCATCAGTCCATCACTGCATCTGACGCGTCGTCGCTGCCATATGCGCCACCTGCTTCCACCACCGCGGCGTCACTGCCCTCCCTGGCACCTGCGAGCTCCACGCCGGCGCCCCGTGCACCCTCTCCAAGCTCACTGCCATGTCTTATAGTTTGGGGAAGTATTGTTCCAATTTGCTCAAATTTCATTCAAATTTTGAGCGGATACCGGTCCGAATTTTTTGAATTTTCCGAATTTCGCCCAATTCGGTGAGCTCCGAATTTTTTTCCTAAAATGAATCCCAAAACCTTGTCGCTGGCTGCCGTCGTAGGTTCGCCGGCCGCCGTCGGGGGGATCGCCGGCTTGGGGTTCCATGCGGCGGCAGAGGAAGAGTCGAGGTAGCGAGCAGCGGCAAAGGAAGGGTCGGACGGAAGAAACATGTCGATCTCGTACGTGAATATAGCAGAAGGGCAAAAGGGTTAGATCCAGGCAAAATACATGTATTTTAGATTAACAAAGTGATTAAAAACATCAAATGTCATGAAAAATAAGAAACCAATGTTTCGAAGGTTATTTCTATAATTGCGAAGTGCGTTGTTTGGTGTCCTATAATTGTAATTTTCTCCTTGCAGTCTGATACGATAAGACTGTCCGCAGCAGGTCCTTCATATCGTACTCTAAACACATGCAGTAATGTGTACAGGGGAAAAAACGCCTGCAGCGCATACGCTACCTAGGTACTCTAAACGCGCGCACATTATTCTTGGCGGAGTCCAAGCGGATAGCGGACGGAGGATAGCGGGCGTGCACCACGAGGCCCGCGTCCTCGGGACGTGCGCACCACTATTTCCACTAACTAAAAATGTTATAACTCACAAACCAAAAAAAGTCAAATTAAATTTTGTTTACACTATTAAATTTGTTCTAATAAATCCTTCAAAATAAGATCTTACATGGATATATTTAGATAAAGTAATAAGTGGACTTCACTATTGGTAGTTGATATAGGGTACGAGATATAAAGGATGATGGGTGCAAAAGGTAGATGTATAGAGAAAAGAATCTTGACGTGGAGAATGGATCTAGAGGACCATGAGTACAGACAGTCCCGAGCTATACCTGATATTCATCCCACCATGACCCGTGCCGCATCTTCGCCTCCGTTGGCCACTACTCGGAGCCCGGCGCCGGCGGGCTCCTCCATGTTGTTGTCCATGACTGCGAAATGGAAAGTGGGCGCGGTGCCCCGCTGGCACATCCGCTTGCCGCCTGCAGCCACCCGCCCCGTCCCTGCTGGCTGGTGGCTGCTATGCACCGGCAGATCCCGTAGACTGCCCGGCGGCCCTTGCAGCCTGTTGCTTGCTGGCGCTGGGTCCGTTCCCCCTCCCCCAACCCCACTCCTCGGGGACCGCTCGCCTCGCCGCGCCGCCGGTGCCGGCGGCGACCTCGAGCGACAGGGATCGATAGCGAACGCGCCAGCCTGACCAGCAACCTGATCTGCGGCGAGGGTTCACCGGGTGGGAGGCGACGAGATCGGCGACGGGCTCAGTTCGATTCGGCTGGACGTTGAGCACCGGCCTAGCTGAGGCGAGCATCGGCGGCGGAGAGACTTGGTCGCGCGGCGGAACGCTGAGGTAGGCTTGCGGCGTCTCACCATTTCTTGGTCAAAGTCCACGTGCTTTGCTGTTCATGTTCCCACCGACCCAGCGGCCCCTTACCACGGCTGATTATTCTGTTCTGCGCTCTCCTGCGAGCAATTGGATCGAAATGTTGGTGTGGAATACCGCACGGACAGTGAAAAGGTGTCCATCTTTAGGATAATCTGATTGCGTTCGATAGCTCGGTTCGGGTACTTGCGTGTTCTAGTGCTCGTTGACCATGGTTAGCGCCCAAGTTGTTCTCACGAATCTGTTGTTCTGTTCTAGGTTGCTTGTGTGTTTGGCTTCTCTCGCTATTGTCATTGACAAACTTAGTCCAGTAGCTGAATCGAGATATTTGGTTCAAGGATTTATGCTTGACATTTCTGATGCATTCAGACACTCAGTCTCCTAGCCTATTGTATCTTAAGGATGGTAATTTTTGGAATAATTGGCGATCTTGTGATTCGTAAATTCAGTGCTAGACCTGATATATTCTTTGGTATTTGCAGGTTATCTTGTATTCTTGTCAAGATAACTCTCTTGTCCCTCAGGGCACTGAACAATACTCGTGATTTATGAGTAAGTTAGGTGGTCAAAGGATCCAGAAAGTAGAGAACACTGGGATGGCTGTTTGGTGCTTCTGTACTGCTCTTCTCCCAGTACTCTTCTGTTTTATGATCTGTCAGCTTTGCTATGGCACAGTAACTGATATACAATGTCTGAAGAAGCTGAAGGCATCAGTTGACCCAGACAATAAGTTAGAATGGACATTCAATAACAATACAGAGGGATCCATATGTGGATTTAATGGTGTGGAGTGCAGGCATCCTAATGAGAACAGGGTTCTTTCGCTTCATCTTGGTAGCTTTGGTCTTAAGGGCCAATTCCCTGATGGGCTTGAGAATTGTAGTAGCATGACTTTGCTGGATCTCTCAAGCAACAGCCTTACTGGCTCCGATCCAGCTGACATCTCGAAGCGACTTCCATTCATTACAAACCTTGATCTGTCATATAATAGCTTCTCGGGAGAGATACCAGAAGCACTAGCTAATTGTTCTTATCACAACGTTGTCAGTTTACCATAACAAATTGACTGGGACGATCCCAGGTCAGCTTGCTGCACTCAGTCGCCTAGCCCAGTTTAATGTTGCTGACAATCAATTGTCAGGGCAGATTCCTTCATCTTTGAGCAAATTTCCAGCCTCCAACTTTGCAAATCAAGACCTTTGTGGGAGGCCTCTAAGCAATGATTGCACTGCCTCTTCAAGCAGCCGAACGGGGTTAATTGTTGGTTCTGGGGTCGGTGGTGCAGTTATAACTTAAATAATAGTTGCTGTTATTTTATTCATTGTCTTGCAAAAAATGCCTGCAAAGAAGATGTTAAAGGATGTAGAAGAAATTATGTGGGCAAAGACTATCAAGGGATCAAAAGGAGTAAAGGTATGTTTTCACAACATAATTTTGATATATGTCAGTTTATATTTTGTATAAATGTGTAGTCAATAGCCTTGCCATTAGTCTTAGCAATCAACATTGCTTTCTTGTTCTCCAGTGTCTTGTAACCTCATATGGAAAGTTTGGGATTCAAGATATTACTATACTTATAGGAGGGTTAATTTTGTATATTAGGTCATGGGACATCTTTACTACCGAGACAGGATGCCTACATTCTTATCCTCTCATGTCATACCCTGCCCTGCACTCTACACATGCTACCAGCCAATAATTTGGTTAACACTTAACACTTTTTCTCTAATTGATGACTATGTTATGCTGTATCTAACTAATTAATTCAATATACCTGTGCTATCAAAACAAGAAGCTATGTTATCTTTGACTAGGAGTAGATATGTCTGACAAACATTAGAGGTATATTATTGTACATGCTACAGTTTCAGGCATGTTTGGTTCTCAGAGCAGCCTTGCCTTGCCTAGCTTGCACAGACTCCAAAAAACTTGCCAGCCCCAGCGAGCTGATCTAGCTCGCTCATGGTAGCAAGGAAAATGACTGAAAAAACTTGCCAGCACAAGCTCCCAGGCGCTTAGCAAACAATCCAAACATCTACCCTCACTTCAGACCCTCATCCTCACTAGGCAAGGAAGCAAGCCTCGCTGCTAGAACCAAATGTGCCCTTCATCCCTCAGCTTTGCTTCGATGAGTGGTCTGTTTTGCTGAATTTTCACATTTACTGTGTCATTTAGGTATCAATGTTTGAGAAATCAGTTTCAAAAATGAAGTTGAATGATCTTATGAAAGCAACAGATGATTTTACAAAGGACAATATTATTGGAACTGGTCGATCAGGAACTATGTACAGAGCAACACTTCCAGATGGTTCATTCCTTGCTATCAAGAGGTTGCAGGACACTCAGCATTCAGAGGACCAATTTACATCTGAGATGTCAACAATGGGAAGTGTACGGCAACGTAACTTAGTGCCACTTTTGGGATACTGCATTGCCAAGAATGAGAGGCTCTTGGTGTATAAGTACATGCCAAAGGGTTCACTTTATGATAATTTACACCAACAAAACAGTGACAAAAAGGCATTGGAATGGCCATTGAGGCTAAAATTGCCATTGGGAGTGCTAGAGGATTGGCGTGGCTTCATCACAGTTGCAACCCTCGCATTCTTCATAGGAACATTAGTGTAAGGTCCAAATGGCTAGAGGGGGGGTGAATAGCCTATTTAAAATCTACAAGCTTCACTAAACAACCACGTTAGTATAAAAGATGGCTAAGCTAATTCTAGCACTAGCTCAACTACACTATGCAAGCCACCTATACAATACTAGTGAAGCAAGGCTATGATCTCTAATACACACCAACAAGGCTAAGTCACTAAGCTACTTACTCCTATGTGATAAAAGTTACACTAGGATTAGTACAAGAAAGTAAAGAGCAAGTGACTTGATTCTTATACCAACGATGTAGAGAAGTAATGCACTTGAAGAATCAATCACAATAGTCAACCACAAGAGAAATCCTCGGCAAAGAGATGACACAAGATTTTTTACCGAGGTTCACTGCTTCCCGACAAGCTACTCCTCATTGTGGCGATGCACCCACTTGTCGGTTCGCGAGCTAATCGACTATCAAGAGTCGAGCCCTCGGCGGGCGCCACACAACCGCACACAAGATGGGGATCCTCCAAGCCACGAGCTCCACTAGAGTATCCAATTTGCGAACTCCCGCGGGGAAGGATCAAGAACCCCTTACAACACTTGGTGAGGGCTCCAACAATCTCCAATTGCGAGCTCAATCACCTCCGCTGCTCCAAGCCGTCTACCGTGTCGGGAAACACGGAAGAGTAACAAGAAATCCGCAGCAACTCAAAGATCAAGTGCCTCTAGAATGCAACTCTCAAGCAATGCACTTGAATCTCACTCAATCTCACTCAAGATGTGCAACCAAGCAAAGAGATGAGTGGAGGGGTTGTTCTTTAGCTCAAAGGATGTCTCTAGGTCTCAAAATGTGCAAACCATGTCCTCAAACCCCGGCCAACGTCTATTTATAACGAAGGGGTACGCAGCTAGCCGTTACCGGATGACGCAGTTCAAATCGCGCTGACCGGATGCTCCGGTCAGGGTGACCGGACGCGTCCGGTCACTACAGGACAAGCGTGAACAGTGCACGTCAGAAGTTACCGTTGCCGTGGCCGGACGCGCTCTAGCGTTTGACCGGACGCGACAGTGCCAGCGTCCGGTCGCGTTCCAGTAAGCTCCCGTCGAGACCGGACGCGCCGCGCGTCCGATCGGCACACCGCTGCGCTCTGCCCTTCTGGACGCCTGACCGGACGCTCCGGTTCCATGAGGGACCGGACGCGCCGGTCGCGCGCTCTACTTCTACGCTCAGGTGAACTGACTGGACGCGCTGGTCAGGCCAGACCAGCGTCCGGTCACAAACCCTAGCGCCCGCGCCGCGTTGAACTGACCGGACGCGTCCGGTCAAACCGTGACCGCGTCCGGTCAGCGTGCGATCAACACAGTGACCGCCGTTCGCCTCCGTTTCTTTTCGACTTCCGGCGCAATAGAAAATAGGTGTTTCACTTCCCCAAAAAGCGCCTAAATCCCGCGCTCGCAAGCTCGGCGGGAGGGAGAGCGAACTCCAAACCCCTTACTATCGCTCAAACACCGCCTTCGCAAATGTGCTAACACCACCATGTGTATATCACCATGTGCATGTGTGTTAGCATTTTCACAGTCATTTTTTAAGACGTTATGTTAGCTCTCAACTAGATCCTAATGCATATGCTCAAGACATTGATCTAGTGGCACTTGATTTCCGAGCTAACCGTGATTGTCCCTCTTGATAGTCGGCTATGTATCCTAAACCCAGTCAATCACTTCTCTACTCATCTTAGACCGGCAAAAGGAAAATCCTATGGTTATACCTTTGCCTCGCGCTCTTAGATCCTTCTCCTCCACTTGATCATCATGTCCATCATATTATGTGCATCTCCACCATGATCGTCATTTCGTGTCTATGCACCATTTCTTTGTGATCTTGTGGCCACCACTCCTTGCCACGTACACCTTCATCACATGTGTTGCTTATGCCTAACTCAAAACACTTAACACATGGCATTAGCAACTTGGTGTCATTAATTACCAAAACCAAACTTGGGCTTTCAATCTCTCCCTTTTTGGTAATTGATGACAACCATCACAAAGATATGAAATGAAATCAATTTTCAATTTCGATCGTATTAGCTCCCCCTACATATGTGCTTCCATGAGTTTGGTTCAATTCTGCACATATGTATGGATTTGAATTTTGGGAGAGTTGCTACTATCAAATTGATGCTAAGGTATATAGAATGGACCTTTGAAGCGTGATACCAATCGGAGTTGCCTTTATATACCATCCTTAGCATCGATGTAGCTAGACACCACTTGTAATTCATCACTTGTAAAGATCACAAACACTAAAGTACCCCGTGAGATCAACATTATAAGCAAAGGTGTCTAGATACTACTTGTAAAGCTACTCTTAACAAAACATCATTCAAGTTTTAATTCTAGCAATCACCATACAAACATGAATATGAATTTTAAGCTTTGCGATGCAACAATTCATCATGTTAATGCACATACAAATGCAACAAATAATTCATGAGCTTGCTTCCCCTATTTGTGTTCTCAATTTTTAATTGATCCCTTTTCAATGTCATTCTCTCCCCCTTTGCAACTTAACTTTTTATCTTTGTGACTTTTCTATCTTTGTGACTTTTCTCTCCCCCTTTGTCAACAATCACCAAAAAAGGTGTTAATTTTAGTGAGAGTTAAGTCAATCAATACGAGGGAGTCTAAATTATGGTTCAATCTAGATCACTTGCCTAGAATATGTAATTCGGTTTGATCCAAGGATAAGCTTCTTCACACCTCATAAAGTATAAGGGTTATCTTGACCATGTTGAATTACACACCAAGAGCTCATTTTCTAGATTCAACCACTAGGTTTGCAAGCCCACAAACATGTCATATGCTACCACTAGATCAATCAAAACATAGAGCTGTATGGTGGTCCATATATACATTAAACTCATTTGAGTTTCATGAATGAGCCTATTTGTCATGCAATATGTCTATATGTCTTACATGTCCTTAGCAAAGTATGGATGATATGCCAAACAACTTTACTCTGCTATGTCGGAGGAGAGGCATGTCATATAAGAATGTGGGGGTGCACTCATTTCAAGATGGGAAAAGGTCAAGTATGTTTCAATTCGATTCTTCAACTTGTAAAATCTTTTCTGAATCATGTGGCTTTGTGAATATGTCGGCTAGTTGATCTTCGGTGGCCAATGCTTTCAATGCTAATATCACCCTTTTGTTTGATGGTCTCTTATGAAGTGATGCCTTATGTCAATGTGCTTCGTTCTTGAATGTTGAACCGGGATTTTGAGTCATCTTGATAGCACTTTCATTGTCACAAAACAATGGCACATTCTTGAATTTGATTCCAAAGTCATTCAAAGTGGCCCTTCATCCAAAGCAATTGTGCACAACAACTACCCGGCACTAATGTATTCGGCCTCGGCGGTAGATAGTGCAACACTATTTTGTTTCTTTGATGACCATGAAACAAGAGACCTTCCAAGCAATTGACAAGTGCCACTTGTGCTCATTCTATCAATCTTGCATCCACCATAGTCGGAGTCCGAATATCCAATCAACTCAAAATTAGACCCCTTTGGAAAACATAATCCAACATCATGAGTGCTCTTAAGATATCTTAATATCTTCTTGTTTGCTTTCAAGTGACTTTCTCTAGGTGAAGCTTAATATCTTGCATATTTGCATACACTAAACATCACATCCGGTCTAGAAGCGGTGACATAGAGCAAACTTCCAATCATAGATCGGTATTGCTTTTGATCTACCATGTTTCATTCCAACATGACCAAGCCTTCTATGCTATAACCATCCCATACTAGATTTGCTAAGGAAGCATGATGTCAATTGTGTCTCACTATCATTGAAGTCAACCAAGTACAAACTACCATGTCTAAATCCTTTGAATATCAAATTTGATCCATCAACACTAATGACTTCAACATCATCACTATCAAATATGCACTTGAAGTCAAGATCATAAAGTTGTGCCACCGACAAAAGATTGAAATCCAAGCTCTCAACTAGCAACACATTGGATATGCTCATGTCATTTGAGATTGCAATTTTACCAAGCCCCTTGACCCTTGCCTTTCTTATTGTTGCCGAAAGTGATAGCATCAAAACCACCATTTTGACTTGTATCAATTGATTTGAACATACAAGAATCTCCGGTCATATGTTGAGTGCACCCACTATCAAGTACCCAATGCCTTCCTCCGGCTTTGTAATTGACCTACAAGATAAGATCAATTCTTTTAGGTATCCAAACTTGTTTGGGTCCTCCAAGGTTAGTGACCAAGCTCTTTGGTACCCAAATGGCTTTCTCTTTGAGCCATCCATGGTGCACCAATGAACTTAGCATGAACACCATTTGTACCCTTGGTAAGTATATAGAAAGAGTCAAACTTAATTTAGAAAGAGTCAAACTTAATTGAGGATACATTAGTATTGGATTTCTTGTTCATGCAATGTCGCTCTATGTGACCAACTTGCTTGCAACTTTTGCAATAGCTACTATTGTTCTTCACAAAACGAGTCTTGTGAGGAGCAAAAGCGGCCTTGCCTTTCTTGAGGTTATAGCCCAATCCCCTCTTTGTAGAGAGAAGCTCTTTGGCTACCCAAGCACCATAAGCAAGCAGTCCTCACCACCATAAGCCTTAGCTAAGGTGTGATTGAGCTCTTTTACCTCCCTTCTTGAGATTTTCATTCTCAACTATTAGTGTGGAGTCACAAGTACTCGATGAGGATGATGTAGATGCGCTACATGAAGGGTTAGTGGTAGCAACAACAATAGGCTTATGACAAGATTCATCAATTATATCACAAGATATGCCTATGTTACAAGTTTTAGCTTTCTCAACATTATTTGGCATGTTTTCATATTTTTCAACTAGAGAGGAATGAGCTTCTTCAAGCTTAGTGTGAGACTTTTGAAGCTTCTTATGGTCTACCTTTAGACTCTCATAAGATGCTCTAAGCTCATCAAGTTCTTGCATAAGGTTTTTCTTTTCCTTAAGCAAGCCCTTGCACTTCTTTCTAGATTCTTTAAAATGTTAAGTGCAATCTTCTAGCATAGTGATTAGTTCATCTTTAGTGAATTCTTCTTCATCACTATCACTAGCATTATCATGATCACTCTCATCATCAGATGATACCTTAGTGGCCTTAGTCATGAAGCACGATGGAGTGTCGAAGAGGGAGACCTTTTCTTGGATAGCAATGCTAGCATGTCCCTTCTTCTTGCTCTTGTTGTCATCCTCATCATCACTTGAGGAATCATCACTATCCCATGTAGCAACATGAGAATCATTCTTCTTCTTATGAGAGCTCTCCTTCTTTTCTAGCTTCTTCTTTTGCTTCTTCCTCTCCATCTTGATAGCATCTTCATCATCACTATCATAAGGACACTTTGCAATGAGATGGTCCTTGCTATGGCATCTAAAGCATCTCATGGTATGCTCATTTTTTTGGATGAGTTCTTCCTTCTTCTTGCACGAAAGCCTTTCTTCTTCATGAATTTGCCAAATTGCTTGACAAAGAGAGCCATCTTCTCATCAATGTCATCACTATCACAAGAGCTTGAGTCTTCATCACTTGATGATTCAATCTTAGATTTGCCCTTGGATGTGGTGGCTTTGAATGCCACACTCTTCTTCTTCTCATCATCCTTCTTATTTTCCTTCTTCTTCTTCTTGACCAACTCATCCTTCTCATCATCTTCTCTATATGAATCATTGGTCATCACTTCTTTAAATATTTGTTGAGGAGTTGAATCCTTCAATGTAGTCCTCACTAGCACGGTGATCAATGTATCAAACCTCTTGGGCAAGCTTCTCAAGAACTTCATAGAGAATTGGTTGTCCTTAACTTCCTCACCAAGTGCCTTGAGCTCATTGACAATGACTTGCAATCTATGAAACATCTCCGGTACACTCTCATCATCTTGCATCTTGAAGCTTGAAAATTTTTTCTTGCAAGATATATGCTTTAGCGGTCTTTGTGCCTTCGGTGCCCTCAAATGTTTCTTCTAGCTTGGCCCAAGCATCATGTGCAACTTCTATGTTTTTCACTTGCTCAAATGTCTTGTCATCTACTGCCTCATGAAGAGCACTAATGGCAATGTCATTGCATTGGAGTTTCTTCTCTTCCACCGGTGTAGGTGCTTCCGGATTAGCAACCTCAAATTTTATTTCGGTGACCTTCCACACTTCTCTATTGATTGACTTGAGGTGTGCGGTCATCTTAACCTTCCAATATGCATAATTTGTGCCATCAAAGTGAGGTGCCTTCTTGGTGTTGTTGATGTGCAAACTTAATTGAGCCATTTCTTCTTCACCGTAGGTTGTTAAGCCTCAAATAAACGGTGCCTCGGCTCCGATACCACTTGTAAGGTCCAAATGGCTAGAGGGGGGTGAATAGCCTATTTAAAATCTACAAGCTTCACTAAACAACCACGTTAGTATAAAAGATGGCTAAGCTAATTCTAGCACTAGCTCAACTACACTATGCAAGCCACCTATACAATACTAGTGAAGCAAGGCTATGATCTCTAATACACACCAACAAGGCTAAGTCACTAAGCTACTTACTCCTATGTGATAAAAGCTACACTAGGATTAGTACAAGAAAGTAAAGAGCAAGTGACTTGATTCTTATACCAACGATGTAGAGAAGTAATGCACTTGAAGAATCAATCACAATAGTCAACCACAAGAGAAATCCTCGGCAAAGAGATGACACAAGATTTTTTACCGAGGTTCACTTGCTTCCCGGCAAGCTACTCCTCGTTGTGGCGATGCACCCACTTGTCGGTTCGCGAGCTAATCGACTATCAAGAGTCGAGCCCTCGGCGGGCGCCACACAACCGCACACAAGATGGGGATCCTCCAAGCCACGAGTTCCACTAGAGTATCCAATTTGCGAACTCCTGCGGGGAAGGATCAAGAACCCCTTACAACACTTGGTGAGGGCTCCAATAATCTCCAATTGCGAGCTCAATCACCTCTGCTGCTCCAAGCCGTCTACCGTGTCGGGAAACACAGAAGAGTAACAAGAAATCCGCAGCAACTCGAAGATCAAGTGCCTCTAGAATGCAACTCTCAAGCAATGCACTTGAATCTCACTCAATCTCACTCAAGATGTGCAACCAAGCAAAGAGATGAGTGGAGGGGTTGTTCTCTAGCTCAAAGGATGTCTCTAGGTCTCAAAATGTGCAAACCATGTCCTCAAACCCCGGTCAACGTCTATTTATAACGAAGGGGTACGCAGCTAGCCGTTACCGGACGACGCAGTTCAAATCGCGCTGACCGGACGCTCCGGTCAGGGTGACCGGACGCGTCCGGTCACTACAGGACAAGCGTGAACAGTGCGCGTCAGAAGTTACCGTTGCCGTGACCGGACGCGCTCTAGCGTTTGACCGGACGCGACAGTGCCAGCGTCCGGTCGCGTTCCAGTAAGCTCCCGTCGAGACCGGACGCGCCGCGCGTCCGATCGGCACACCGCTGCGCTCTGCCCTTCTGGACGCCTGACCGGACGCTCCGGTTCCATGAGGGACCGGACGCGTCGGTCGCGCGCTCTACTTCTATGCTCAGGTGAACTGACCGGACGCGCTGGTCAGGCCACACCAGCGTCCGATCACAAGCCCTAGCGCCCGCGCCGCGTTGAACTGACCAGACGCGTCCGGTCAAACCGTGACCGCGTCCGGTCAGCGTCCGATCAACAGTGACCGCCGTTCGCCTCCGTTTCTTTTCCGACTTCCGGCGCAATAGAAAATAGGCGTTTCACTTCCCCAAAAAGCGCCTGAATCCCACGCTCGCAAGCTCGGCGAGAGGGAGAGCGAACCCCAAACCCCTTACTACCGCTCAAACACCACCGCCTTCGCAAATGTGCTAACACCACCATGTGTATATCACCATGTGCATGTGTGTTAGCATTTTCACAGTCATTTTTCAAGGCGTTATGTTAGCTCTCAACTAGATCCTAATGCATATGCTCAAGACATTGATCTAGTGGCACTTGATTCCCGAGCTAACCATGATTGCCCCTCTTGATAGTCGGCTATGTATCCTAAACCCGGTCAATCACTTCTCTACTCATCTTAGACCGGCAAAAGGAAAACCCTATGGTTATACCTTTGCCTCGCGCTCTTAGATCCTTCTCCTCCACTTGATCATCATGTCCATCATATTATGTGCATCTCCACCATGATCGTCATTTCATGTCTATGCACCATTTCTTTGTGATCTTGTGGCCATCACTCCTTGCCACGTACACCTTCATCACATGTGTTGCTTATGCCTAACTCAAAACACTTAACACATGGCATTAGCAACTTGGTGTCATTAATTACCAAAACCAAACTTGGGCTTTCAATTAGTTCCAAGTGCATATTGCTTGATGATGACTATGAGCCTAAGATCTCCGATTTTGGTCTGGCAAGGCTTATGAATCCCATTGACACGCACCTGAGCACATTTGTGAATGGTGAGTTTGGTGACTTAGGGTATGTAGCTCTGGAGTATACACGCACTCTTGTGGCCACTCCAAAAGGGGATGTCTATAGCTTTGGGGTTGTCTGACTTGAACTTGTTACTCGTGAAGAGCCCACACACGTGTCAAATACGCCAGAGAACTTCAAAGGGAGTTTGGTGGATTGGATAACTTACCTGTCAAACAACTCTATACTTCAGGATGCGATTGACAAGTCTTTGATTGGGAAGGGCAACGATGCTGAGCTGCTTCAATGCATGAAGGTTGCCTGCTCTGTGTGCTTTCTTCTCCAAAGGAAAGGCCTACAATGTTTGAAGTTTACTAGCTTTTGAGAGCTGTTGGAGAGAAATATCATTTCAGTGCAGCTGATGATGAATTGACGATGCAACCTCAAAATGCCAATCCTGAAGATGAGCTTATTGTAGCAAACTAGTTGATATGTGATGAGTAGGTGCTTGTCAGATACCAAATATGATAGGAGTTGCTTTAACTTGGAATAATCAGGTCGATTAGAGTCATTTCTCTATCTTTCATCAGGCAAGCACTAGGATTTGTCATTCTATTGTAAGGTCTATCAATATGTGGTGTTTACATTTAGTACATCCTTGCCTTGCTGTGTATCCTCAGCATTGTCTTCTCCTTGTGTTGTAAGATGGATCAGCTGGATCGTCATCCAAATTTTAGCTGTAGTGGTAGCAATGTGAAACAATGTTGGCCCATCATTCATGCATCTGCAGTTTTGTGGTGCTTTCGTTTAGCAGTTCTGTATCATTTTCATACTCATTTCTTAAAATGTTAGACCAGTGTCGACTGGTTTCAGAGGCACGAGTTTTATTTGTAGTTTGATAAAGTCTGGGACATGCTGGTAGGTACCTGGCAGGATGTTTTTGTATATGAATGATGTAGTAACATTTCTAATTGGCGCATATTTCTTTTTTGAGGTGCTGCTTTCCAACAGCCAGTTGACGCTGCAGCCTGCAGCAGACCTCTGATTTATTTCTGTGTTCCACTTTGAGAGAGCCATGCTACCTTTGAAAACTATGAATTGTGATGACATACCCTGTGGAACCTAATGTATTTCTCATCAACAAATTAGCATACTTGTAGGATGTCCAACTCGGAGATAAAATACTACCACTCATCTAGATTGAAATATTCTGCGTTCAAAGTACATAATTATGGCTTTATTACAGGAATTCCAAATTACTCAAACAACAGTGCTGTTCGGCAAACATTGCAACATATGCTGTTTCCTTATGTTTCCAACATAAAACCAGGGAAGCAGCTGGAACCAGTAATCAAGCTAGACCATATCGAGGAGCTCTGATTTGAAAGCCCAACCCAACCGAAATCTCAGTCTCAAGATGGGCCATTCACCAAGAAGCTTAGTAAGAATGGGCAGCAAAGATGTCAGGATGCAGACCACAACAGCCAACCATAGCAGATGAGGAGCCAGAACAGTGTATAAACCAGTTGCGAATGCTGTGGTGGTTGCCATGTAAGCAAACCACATAAGCTTCTTGGTAAAAGACCTGTAGTAAAGCAAGAACTCAAGATCCTCCCACTTTGCTATGATGCATATGAAGGCAACAGCTAGTGAGGAGCACATTGCCAAGGTGTCAGAGATCAAGAATGCCTTAAACGCAATCTTCCTTGCCATGATAGGAAGCCCCTCGGTTCCAGCATCAGTGCTATATCCTCCGGGCAAAGTGAATGCAGCAGCAAAGGTAATTGTAGCGATGAGGATAGCGACTAGGGAAGTGTTGCCTGTGTATGTTTGAGTCAGTGATTTGATATCCTTTCTTGTTTTGTTTGTCACAGTGTCCTTGGCTTGATTGAGAAGATTAAAAATAGAAGTTGCGTCCTGGGGATCAGCTTTCAACATAAGCATGAATACTTCGTTCTGTATAAGTTCAAAGAAACAAGAGAATGGTGCTTGCATTAGGTAATAATATCCTCCGTTGGAGCCTTCAGATTAATACTCATAAGACACACACTAAACAAAGGGAGTACTCAGTTGCATTACTTGCGGCTGCAGCCGTAGCAGCTGCAAATAGTGCAGGGTTGAGTGGAGCCAGACTGCCAGAGATTCCCATAGCAATCAGAAATAGTTTATAATGTAGACTATAATTAACATGATAGTAAAAGTCATCGGTGCAATAGTCATTTTGCTGTCTTTTCAAAATATCTGTTTTAATTCTCAAACATTACTTTTGGGCTCAGTTTCATCCAAAACTATCAAAGTGACAGCTTCATTACTCCAGATTTGCTTTTCGGGCTCAATTTCATCAGGACTATTAAAGTGAGTGTTTCGGTCATCAACTTTTTGGTTCAGCCTCATCTGATAGGATGATGGAAAAATAATATCTGGACAAAAGCATCTTTAGCGGCAATTAATAATTCTAATATGTTATTTTAAATGATGCCTAGTGATTATATCTCAATGCTAAAAATCACTACCGGAAATCGGCTGTTTGCTGAGTGTCTGGAAGTTTGCCGATTGCATTTTATTGGGCACTCGGTAAATAACCACTTTACCGAGTGCCGAACACAAAACACTCGGCGAACATCCGAGTGCTTGAAATTTAACACTCGGCAAACAACTAGTTTGCCGAGTGCTGGACACAAAACACTCGGCAAACAAGAAATACCCGATTTTTTCCCCTTTTGCTACTCCGATTTCTCTTTTTATCTTTGGTTAAAACTTGTAACTAGTTTTTCTCCGTCATACTAACTCCAAATTTGATGATTTTTTTCTAAAATCTTGCTCTATTAATTTATTGTGTTCTTATAGCTATTACTTGAGTTATCTTTTCTTATGACTTTTAAAATTATGAATTTAAAAAAATAACAACTTCAAAGCATATTTTGAAGCAGTAAATTAATTCAAATGAAAAAGTTTTCAACTACAAAGTTGTATAACTATATGAGAGAGATGTAGATTTTGTGAATAACGTTACTGTCACTTTGTCGAATGAAGAAATGGCCAAAATAAAAGTTGTAGATCTTGAGAAGTTATACAACTTTGTAGTTGAACACTTTTTAATTTGAATTAATTTTGACAATGAAAAGTACGTTTGAATTTCTCAAATTTGAAATTTGAATTTTTCAAACGACCTCGAATGGAGAAACAACCAAAATAAGAGTTGTAGATCACAATAAGATATGAAACTTTGTAGTTGACAACTTTTTTATTTGAAATCATCTTGTCAATGAAAACTAAGTTTGAATTTCTAAAAATTTGAAATTTGTTTTTTTAAAGTACCTTGGATGGGGAAACAGCCAAAATGAAAGTTGTAGATCTCGAAAAGTTATGAAACTTTGTAGTTGACAACTTTTTTATTTGAAATTATCTTGTCAACGAAAACTACTTTTGAATTTCTTAAATTTGAAATTCAAATTTTGTAAACGACCTCGGATGGAGAAACTACCAAAATAAAAGTTGTAGATCTCGAAAAGTTATGAAACTTTGTAGTTGAGAACTTTTTTATTTGAATTCATTTAGGACCTCAAACAAGTAATTTACACTCGGTTTAGTATAATATGTGGGGAACCAAAACGGAATCTAGACACAAGTGATAGTGTGGTGCAGTGATAGATGAGGGTACGCGTCAGGGGAAGTCATGGGTTCGAATCCGGCCAGCCGCGTAGCGTGCGAATTTGACGCGAAAAATGCCAAGACTTGTCCCCAGCTCCATGCCCCCCGGCGGTCTCACTGCCTGCCCACCCCCCTAGAGCCGTGCTTGGCGTCAAGCCATTCGATCTAATCTATATATTCACTAATAAACGACATTATCCACCTCGGTTAGTTGTGCTTAGATTGTGGAATTCCTCAAGTGCAAGGATGGTTGAAAAACAATATGACAGTACAGTCGATTGGCGTACTCATTTAGTGGACTAATCTACTGCAAAATAAAACACACTTACCCAGTTTAGTGTCTTGGCTTCGTCGGTGGCATTACCTAATCTCCAGATTGCTGTGACAGAGTATTTGTTAAGCACTGTGACATCAATGTCTTGGTGAAGCAGTAAAGCAGCGACCATCTTTGGATTGCACTTCTCGACTGCGATGTGCAGGGCAGTATCTCCATCTTTATGTCGCATGTTAACAAGTCCACGAAGTTGTGGCAAACCCAGGGCATATTCTAGGAACTCTGACTGTTGATAATATACAGCTATGTGTAGACATGTCCGACCATTACCTGGGTCATAGGGCTGTGCGTCTGGACAATGTTTAAGAAGCTCCCGAGCAACATCAACATGTCCTCGAAATGCAGCATCGTTAAGAAGAGGGGCACCATGTGAGGGTACAATGTACCCTAAAGACCGATCGTGTTCCAACAATACTCTTACCACGTCAATCTTGCCCCAAAGTACAGCCATCTGCAGTGGAGTGTTCTTGGTGCTTTCATCTTCTTCTCTGGCCAGAGCAGGACGTGTCTCCATAATCTGTTTAGCGATGGCTAGAAATCAGGCAGTAAAGGGTCAACAGCGATGGAAATATGGAATGTGACAACTAAGAGCAACTCCAAGAGAGATGCTATTTTTGATTTTGAGCTCATTTTAGACAAGTTGTGATATAAAATAGTCTCCAACAGATATGCTATCTGGGTTTCCAAAATACCCAGTAGGCTATTCCATCTTTTCTGCTAGCTAGAAAAAGCAAGCCTGGGACGCTTGCTATCAGCTCTCTCGCCTGATTTCACGGGGCTCCGGTGAACATCTAGTTGATTTGATTGGTGGAACCAAAACGAATAGTAGATGACGTGGCAAGTTTTAACTATGAAAATAGGAAATTTACCACGGCTGTTGGAGAATCCATGCTTCTTTTAGGAGATTTTGTTTTAGAAGATGTCTAAATCATGGATATTGAAATCTATTTTTGGCTAATCTCTTGGAGTTGCTCTAACTGTATTGATTTATTAGTTTGGAGGACACCTGGCGGATCTCACCTGAATTACCGTTTCTCACGGCAGCATGCAGTGCATTGAAGCCGTTGGCTCCCACATGAGCAGAATCAGGGATCTCCAACAGTTTGCGGAAGACATCCTCATAGTCCCGCATCACTGCGATGAACATGGGTGACTCGCCGTATTGGTTCACAGCATGCGACAGGGCAGGTTCTGCTTCTACCAGCTCCAGTGCGAGGTCCCTGTGCCCGCTGCGTACGGCGTGGTGCAGCGCGTTGCATCCACGCTTGTCTTGCTTCAGGATCGTCTCGCTCAGCTGCTGATCACGGCAACACCTGAGCAAAACAGAAGCTACGGAGACACGGCCGCTGGCCACGGCGGCGAGTAGAGGGGTCTCGCCATCCGAGTTGACGGCAGCGAGAAGTGACGGTTTCAGACCCTGGACCTCCTTGCAGAATACCTCGTGGCCATGGATGGCGGCGATGTGGAGGCAGGTGTTCCCCTGAGGAGTGGTTCCAAGCAGCACGCCCGGAACATGCTGATGCAGGAGCCTCATTTCTGCGACATGACCACATACTGATGCTTCCACGAGTCGTTCCATCCCCTGAGTACGTACAGTTGATATTACACAAACAAACAGGAGTATGTTAACAATTGAGATAACATACACGGAGAAACCATACGTACCGACGTCAACTGTAAAACAGCGACCACGCTCTTCATCATTGTTTGTATTTCTTCTCCATTATCTTCTTGCGTGGTTCTTTGTGCGAGTTGCAGAGCAGTTTCTCCTCTATCATTGGGCTTGTTAATAAGATGTTGAAGTTGTGGAGACTTCTGGACAAATCTCACAAAATCTGCCTTACCAAGCGATACAGCTATGTGAAGACATGTCTTAGAACCCGTTTCGTGGTAGTAGGGAGCATCAGGACAATGTCTAAGAAACTCTCGAGCAACACCAACATTGCCCTCAAATGCTGCGGTACAAAGAAGAGGGAAGCCATCTGAGGAGATTAAATAACCCAGAGATGGGTCATGTTTCAACAATACTGTAAGCACGTCAATCTTGTTCTCAATTACGGCCAGGTGCATTGGTGTACGCTTATCATCATTTTCTTGTCTGGCTAGCTCTGGACGTGCATCCATAACCCTTTTAGCCATAACTGAAAGCAAATCAAGGCAAGAAACAGGTGATCAAAGCTGACGATAGTTATTAGATATGATGTTTCTGTGAAGAAAGTAACAAATGTCACAATCCTTAATTATTCCAGTTAGCTGTAATGCTGTATGCATTGGTCTCACCTGCATTACCACTTGTCACGGCAGCATGCAGAGCATTGTACCCGCGGGCTCCCCCAACGGCCGCAGCTGGAATCACCAATAGTTTTTCCAAGATATCACCATAATTTCTCATCACCGCGCTGTACATAGGTGACTCCTTATAATTGTTCACAGCTTGCGACAGGTCAGGCTCTGCTTGTATCAGCTCCAGCGCGAGCTCCCTGTGTCCGCTGCAGATGGCATGGTGTAGTGCGTTGAATCCATGCTTGTCTCGCTTCAGGATCGTCTCGCTCAGCTGCTGCTCATGGCAGAACCTAAGAAAAACAGAAGCTAAAGTGGCATGGCCCCTAGCCACGGCGGTGAGCAGCGGCGTCTCGTCATCGGCATTGATGGCCTCGACTAGAGGAAGACGACAGTGGTTGAGCGTCAGGACAAACTCGCAGAACCCCTGGTGGCCATGGATGGAAGCGATGTGGAGGCAGGTGTTCCCCTGTGACGTGGTTCCAAGAAGCACTTCTGGCATATGATCAGCGAGGTGGTGCATAGCTGTTGTGTCTCCAGTTGTTGCTGCTTCTAGGAGACGCCTATCCAGTGGAGCTGCTCCTGATGACTCAGCGGCTGACGAAGTGGTTGCTCCTTCTGATGAACTAGTCGAAGTTGTGTCGTCGGGCACCTATAGTTAAAAACAAAACTATATGAATTCTTAATAAGACTAATCATACGGTTACACCATAAACATCTACTAGTAATTTGGTAGACTCTAACCTCCACTTTAAGGTGATGGCTCCTAGAGATTGTTGGAAACACCATAAAAATCTACTAGTAATTTGGTAGACTCTAACGAAGAAACATTTCACATTCTTGATAGAATTAATAAAATTGCTGCCAAACGGTAAAAAGAGAGAAATGTTTTAGGGATAATCACTTGGAACCAATTCTCGTTTTTTAAGTAGTCCAGAGAAACACCCAAAACCTGGTTTCTCCTTATTCTAGCTCTAGTTTCAATATTCTATATGTGCTTCTAAATTGCACACTTCTACCATTATTAATATAAAAAAACTAAATCATGGTATATATGCATGATGTGTGTCACCATTCTGACCGCTTATACATTATGTGGAAGCTATGATTGTTTTGATTTTTAACACATATCTTAAGATAAGGTTTCAACTAAATGTATGTCCATTTAGATCCTCTACCTAATAGTTCGTAGTACTTAGCTTGAGGAAGTTACTTAATAATTCTTTTTACTAGCTAGACTATTAGTTATGGTGTTTGAATCCACAAGTGATAATTTTATAGCTATTAAAAATTAGTAGCTACGAACTAAACATCACCATGTAACAAAAGACACAAAGACTTTGCAGATACTTGTTTTTAGTGAAAGACATGAAGATGTTGTGGATACTTTGATGGACCCATTGAGAAAGAAAACGTACGGTGATTAAAGCCTTGGCATGGTTTTTTGACAAAATAGCCTTGGCATGGTTACCAGCGCTGTCAAGCACTGTGACATCTATGTCTTGGTGAAGAAAAAAAGCATCAACCATCTTCGTCTCGCAATTTCTGGCTGCCAGATGCAGAGCAGTTTCCCCGTTGTTATCAGCCAGGCTAATAAGATGCTGAAGTTCTTGAGAGCCCAGGACAAATTTTACAAACTCTGCCTGACCAGATAATACAGCTTCGTGAAGACACGTTGAGCCATTTGCATCGCAGTAGGGAGCATCAGGACAATGTTTAAGAAGCTCTCGAGCAACGCCAACATGGCCCTCAGATGCTGCGGTACAAAGAAGAGGTTTTCCTGCTGTGGAGATTAGGTAGCCTAAAGACAGATCATGTTCTAGCAATACTGTTGTCACGTCAATCTTGTCCTCATATGCAGCCAGGTGCATTGGAGTATGCTTATTCTCAGATTCTTCACTGACTAGCCAAGGACGTGTCTCCATAACCCTTTTGGCTATAACTGAAAGCAAATCAAGGCAACAAGAATGAATAATGAAAGATTAGGATTAGTAGATTACATAGAAACTAATAAGTAACTTTCGACGTATACACAAATTTCAATAATTCGATCAGGTTAAGCAGATGGCCGTATGCTCTCCAGCAGCCAGCAGGTACATTCCCATTATCCCATATACACTATATAGAGTACAGACTCACCTTTATTGCCATTTCTGACTGCAGCATGAAGAGCATTGAAGCCGAATGCCCCTGAATGAGCCGAATCTGGAATCCCCAACAATTTATCGAGCACATCTTCAAAGTTTCTCATTGCGGCGATGAACATAGGTGACTCGTCGCGTACATTGGCAGCTTTCGACAAAGCAGGCTCTGCCTCAATCAGCTCGAGCGCCAGCGCCTTATACCCTCTGCGGATGGCGTGGTGCAGCACGTTGCATCCGCGCTTGTCTTGCTTCAGGATTGTCTCTTTCCACTGCTGATCACGGCAGAACCTGAGTAAAATAGATGCTAAACTCTCACTGCCTCTTGTAACGGCGGTGAGCAGCGGTGTCTCTCCATCTTCGTTGGTGGCCGTGAGTAGAGTAAGAGACTGTGGCAGCTCCAGGACATCCTTGCAGAATCCCTCGTGGCCATGGATGGAGGCGATGTGGAGGCAGTTGTTTCCCTGTGGAGTGGTTCCAAGCAGGACTCCCAGCTCATGAACAGCGAGGTGGTTCATTTCTGCGGCATCACCAGATATGGCTGCTTGGAGGAGCCGCCTGTCCATCCCGGCCTTCTCCTACCAACGAAACTATGCTTTCCGATCCACGTCTGGGGGACAGTGGTAATGGTAATTGATATGCATATAAGAATTAATTATCGGACACATAACTGAAAGCAACTAAGAGTCAGATGCATTAACACGGAAGAATGAAAGAACGCATACCTCGCACACAAGTCGGGTGTCGGGAGCAGTAGCCGTAGGATGGAATCCAAGGGCGGCTGGCCAGCCGTTCGAGCACTGTTTTTACATGCCTACCGCAGTAGCTTAAATGGGCGATGCGTCTCGACTCTGAATTCTCAAGTCAACTATCCAAGTCAATTGTTAGCGCGTCGACAGCTACCACACACGGCATCTGAATGGTAGGAGCGTGGGTAGTCAGCTAGTGTGCTTCATGTGCGCCAGTTTAGCCATAAAGCACATCCGTCCATCACATGATTTCGTCAATAAGAAAAATATATATAAAGTGCGACAAAGCTGTGTAAAATGCCGCTAACCACGTTTCAGCAACCTTTCTACGTACACTTTTGTATTTAGCCTTTATTTATATTATAGACTGACGCTTCCTGGTGCTTACGTTTTGCATCTTATTTTATGCTTTCAAGTACCTTTTGAACTGCGCAAAGGCCTTTGTGACCAAATAAGCAGCACGATTTGCGTGGAACCAGAGAAGATGATTTATGTCTATGAAAGGAGGGTTGGGTTTCAGAGACGTACATGCTTTCAACTTGGCCATGCTAACCAAACAAGGCTGCCGGCTGGTGCACACTCCTGACTCACTTTGTGCGCGAATATTGAAGGCAAAGTGCTTTCCAAACTCAAGCTGTCTGTCCCCTCGTCCCAAGGATGGGATCTCTTACACCTGGAGGAGTATTCTCAAAGGAATTGCAGTCCTAAAGGAGAGAATGCGAACACAAGGTTGATAAGTACCTTGTGTGTTCATTTTGTGATGAGTGATTGTCAATTTGATACACGAAGTAGGTTGAGTGGTGACTAACCCTAGCATGGTGAAAGCTATGCGTGCATGTCTCTTGGCTCGTGATGTGCAGGTGTGGAGCACGGAGGTGGTAGTCGACGGCGAGGTGAAGGTCAAGGAGGATGTGCCATGCTGACGGACCGGGATTGGTGAAGGGCGGACGTGAGGCTTGGATCGAGGGACCAAGAAGACGGGTGACTAGCCGCGGTGGTTGACACTTGGGACATCGATGAGCGCACGTGTACATGGCGATGAAGACGGCATCAGCCAAGTCAAGATGGAGACGATGGCGTCGTGGCACTTGGCAGAGGCCAGTGGGCCGAGTCAAGGAGGAAGGCGAAGGCGTCATGCTTGGTAGGAGGTCGGACACGCGTCGACATCGGGGGTTTGGTGGTTTTGTCCTTAAACCCATCGGCGGAGGACGCGTATGGAGTACGCTACTCGCGAGCGGTTTGGTGGTTTAGGCCTCAAAACCATCAGTGACGGGTTTATGGGTTTGGACCTCAAAACTTGGGCGGAGGTTCCTCCTTGGAACGGATGGCACATGGCGGCATCGGGAAGTTCGTGTCGAGGCAAAACTACCGGTGAGGAGGCACGGCGGTCGTCGGATCAAGATGAAGACCAGGCTGGACCTTTACACCCTTGGGCTAAATGGTTTGGCTCATTTGTATCCAGGGGCAAAACTGGGATTGTGTAATAGCCCTGTTAAATAGGATGAGGGAGCCCCCATCTCCCTCACCTCCTCCATTTGTATTTTCTTCCATCCTTTGTTAGGTTTTCCCCTCCTCTTAGGTGCTTGTAAGAGAGAGGTCCACCAATCCACCGATTAGTTTAAGAACTATGAATCTTTGAGGGAAGGAGGTCCCGAATCCTCCGGTGTCCTCTGGTGTTCGGCGGGTGAAGCAATTTGTATGTTCTTGATGTGTTCTTCACGAGCTCCTCTCTTCCCCCTCTAGTTCTTCCTTCGATTCGTCGTTTCTAGACCTTTTTGATCAGTTATTTTTGCGTTGACTTGAGCTATGACATGAGTTGAGCCTTTCCACCGAAGGAAAATCAACTAATTCCTCACGAGCTCGCAAATCAGGCGATTTCTTGGTCTAGGTCTCAAGAACTGGTGTTTTTTGTTTTCCTTCGATTTCCCGTTGTTTGGCTTCAAATTGGGCGATGACCTCTTAGAGGTAGCTCGCCTACTGCCTTGTGATCATACTCACCAAGTTTCATGGCAGTTGGTGAAGATTTGGCCGCAAATCTGTGGATCGAAGTGAGAGGCAATTTTGGGAACTGCTGTTCTCTTCTGGTTCGTGATTCGCGGACAGTCCGCCGTCTAAACCGCGGACAGTCCACCGATCCGGGTTCATCCAGTCCAGAACCAAGTTTTCTCACTGTGGTTTTGAGTTTTGACCAGCGGACAGTCCGAGGTTCTAGTGCGGACAGTCCGCGCCCCCTGTCCAGCTGAGTCCAGAACACTTTTCTCTCATTGTGTTTTCTAGAGTTTAGCCTGCGGACAATTCAGCCCAGGTCACGAACAGTCCGCTAGTGTCCATCGAACTGTGTCCAGAACTAGTTCGATTATGTTCGTTTTCTGAGACTTGAACTGCGGACAGTCTGCCCCCATAAGCCGGACAGTCCGCCGTTGTCTTCTGTGGTTTGGACAGTCACAGTTGTCCATTAGGCGCGTGCCGCTGGACAGTCCGCCAGGCTGACCCGGACAGTCCGAGAGCTGTCCTGCGGATAGTCCACCACCCCAGTCCGGATAGTCCGGTACTGCACAGAGAAAGCATTTCTTGCCCGTTCCTTTGAGGGTTTGTTTCCAGCGACTCTCGAAGGTGTTCCAGTGTGCCTAACACTTTGCGTGTGATATCTTGCTACCGGTTAGCACGTGTATCACTCGCTTCTTGTGTGAGTTTGCTTTTGGGGTTGTGGATCAAGCTGAGGACCAAAGTTTTCGAAAGAAATTTGAGGCTCCCATTCACCCCCCTCTGGTCGCTATTTTCGGTCCTTCAATTGGTATTGGAGCCGGTTAAGGATCATTCCATGTTAATTGGTCCGTGATCCGTGAAGACGACATGGAGCGTGGTTCCGACAAACCTCCGTTATTCGATGGAACAAACTACCCCTATAGGAAGATCCGCATGTCCGTGCATCTCCAGGGGATTGATTGACTTGTTTGGGAGATTTGTGAGGATGCTACTTACGTTGTGCTTGAACCCCGTGCTCGTGTCACGCAAGATAAAAAAGATCGGCACAACGCTAATAGCAGAGCTCGCGCAGTTCTTTTCTCGAGTCTTTCGCTTCAGGAGTTTGAGAGAGTCTCCGATTGTACTACTACTCAGGAGATCTTTGTGAGGCTTCAGAGATATCACGAGGGGACTGCACAAGTCAAAACAAGATGCGAGAACTTCACCTAGCTTGATGGCGAGTCCATCGATGCCATGTTTTCTCGCTTTCAGACCATCGTCAACAAGATGCGAGCAAACAAGGCACAGTTACCTTATGATGATCATAAGAGGGCACTCAAGCTTCTATATGCCCTAGATCGGAAGGTGTGGGATGTGAAGGTGACCGCCATCATTAAGTCTTCGAGGTATGAGATCCTCACCGTGGATGAGCTTTTCAGCAAGCTCAAGTCCACCGAGATCGACTACCAGACCCAACCCAAGCTCAAGAATCCTGAAGGCTATCCACCATGGCCCGTGGATGAAGGGGTAAAGTTCAACAAGGATGTGCTTCCTGGAGACGACGACGCTACCGAGGTAAAACCCTCCATCGATGCTCTTATTGCCAAGCTCGATATCATGACCGATACTTTGATGAGTCAAGATAAGCTGCTAAAACGTGCTACTCGTGAGAGGAAAGAGTTTAAGGACAAGCTAGAAGTTGTTGAGAAAGAGCTTGAGAAAGCTAAGAAGCTTGTTGTTCATGTGTCTGACGAGGTTGAGTGTGATGAATGTGCTGTTCATATGACTAACTTTTTTGAGTTGCAATCTAAGTATGTTGCCTTGTTAGATGAGAACGATGAGTTGAAGGCTAGGTCTAGCTTGTTGGGTGCGTGCAAGTCTTGTTCGAGCTTGCAATCTGAGCTGGCAGAGAAGAATGCCAAGATCCTTACTCTTGAGAAGGCCAGTTCAAATAGCACAGTTGTTATGTGTGCACGTTGTGAGAGCTTGGTGTTGGAGCTTGAGTCCTGCAAGCATGACAATATGAGATCCGAGGAAGACAACACATACCTTTGGTCCATCTTGAATTGGGTGTCTTGTAGTGAGTCACAGTTGGGTATGATGATGAGCTAGTTTAGGCGGGGAACTGGGACATCGGGAGTAGGCTTTGCTCTAGGTGGGAAGGGTAAACATGTCTATGGCAAAGTTGGTGAGTTCAGTGGTTTGAGCCCAAGTAAGAAACCTTCCACTACTCCCAAATTGATCAAGATCAATCCACCTAAGCCTACCGAACCCACTGTGAAAGATGGAGTGTTTGAAGAACCTCCAAGAGCTCTACCCCAGAAACAAGTTTGGGTTCCAAAACCGAATCATCTCAGGAACCCTCTTGATACTCTACCGAACATCTCTGAGGATCCCCTTCCTAAAGCCACAAAGCCATCAAGAGTGACACATACACACAAGAAAGTGAGCCAACAACCACCCAAGAGAGAGGTGAGGTATCACTATGACTATTGCCATAGGGATGGTCACCTTGTTGAGTTTTTCTTTAGGAGAAAGAGAGATGAGCGGCGAGAGTATGAGTTGAACAACCGGAACATGTACCACCCGCCCCATGGCGTACATGTGCCGCCTGTTCAGAGGTGCAGTGCTAGGCCAAGAGGTGCAATGCCTCAAGGTGCTAGGCCTCAGCTTGCGAGATCACATGGTGGTCATGCCCGATGTGGTTCAGGTCGTGAGCAATATGGCTTTAGACCTCGTGGCGGTGGCTTTCAGTCCTACAGCTCTAGCAGACCATGTTTTCCCCCACGTGGTGCCCACTATCCTCAAATGGGACATGGTATGTTTGGTGTTTTTCCTAACACTTTTTCAGGGCAAATGAGCCAACACTGGTATTCTCCACAGTTTACTAACCCTAGTGTTGTGCCATTTGCTCATCCCATGTCCTTCTATTAATGCAGGATGGAGGCCTGGAGAACACATGGCTTATTGATTCTGGCTGTTCACGCCACATGACCGGAAGTTCAAAATGGTTCTCTAGCCTCGACCCCGTGTAATGTAAGGAGTACATCACATTCTGGGACAATAGCAAAGGTAAGGTGCTTTCTCGTGGGGCTATTTGGGTCAACGAGAGTTTTGTCTTGAAGGATGTTGCTTTGGTCTCGAATTTGCATTTCAATTTGCTTTCTGTTTCACAACTTCTTCAAGATGGCTTTGAAGTGCGCTTTAAGACCGGCTTGTCTCGAGTTCTTGACTCTCAGGGAAATCTTATTTGCCAGATTGTTCCTTTTGGCCATGTCTTTCTAGCTGATTTTTCTCACTCTTTCGGCTCTTCCTGATGTTTGGTGGCCGGATCCTCCTCTGAGCTTTGTAAGTGGCATAGGAGACTTGGTCACTTGAGCTTTGACTTACTAGCTAGGTTGAGCTCACTTGATCTAATCTGAGGATTGCCTAAGTTGAAATTTGAGAAGGATTTGTTGTGTCACCCTTGTCATCACGGGAAGATGGTTGCCACTTCTCATTCACCTATGAACCAAGTCATGACCAAGGAACCTGGCGAGCTACTTCACATGGACACAGTTGGTCTAGCTCGGGTTCGGTCAAATGGTGGGAAGTGGTACGTTCTAGTGATTGTATACGATTTTTCTCGCTATTCTTGGGTGTTTTCATGGAGGGTACGGATGAGGCTCTTTCACGTGCTCAGGATTTGATTCTTCGGTTGCAAAATGAGTTTCCTAAGAATGCCATGAGAGCGATCCGCAGTGACAATGGCACAGAATTCAAGAATACTCATTTTAAAACCTTTTGTGCTTCTTTGGGCCTCAAGCATAAGTTTTCCTCTCCCTATGTCCCTCAGCAAAATGGTGTTGTTGAGCGCAAGAATCGGACCCTTGTTGAGATGGCCAGGACTATGCTCGATGAGCATAGGACTCCTAGGAGATATTGGGCTGAAGCAATCAACACCACGTGTCATGTTTCTAATTGCATTTTTCTTCGAGCTTTCTTGAAGAAGACCTCTTATGAGTTGTGATTCGGAAGACCACCCAAGGTAAGCCATTTTAGAGTGTTTGGATGCAAGTGCTTCATTCTGAAACAAGGTAATTTGGACAAATTTGAGTCTTGATCCAACGATGGTATTTTTCTCAGTTATGCTTCACATTCTCATGCTTATCGTGTGCTTAATCTTGAAACTAACTGAGTTGTAGAGACCTGTGAGGTTACCTTCGACGAGACCATGCATTGTTCTATTTCTATCTTTGAAAGTGTAGGTGGTCAGGAGATTGGTGAAAGCATCTTCGTTGAGGAGAATGAGGAAGATGCTGATTGGAGAGATGCTAAGCCAACCTCTTCGGCTATTCTAGTCGAGTCTACAACATCTACTTCGGCTCACAAACCAGATCCATCTTCTTCCACTACATGGGGTCCGCACGAACCGCCTCCTCAGCCTACACCGGCTGCACTAGAGGAGGCCCCAGCAGCTGTTGAGGGGGAGGCGACATCTTCGAGGGAAGCACCTCTACACATCCAGTGTCGCCACCTGCCTCAAACCATGATTGGCGACATCAGTCAGCGTGTTACACGCTCAAGGTCATATGAAATTTCACAATTCACTCATTCCGCTTTTATCGCTAATTTCGAGCCACAAAATGTTGGACACGCACTTTCTGATCCCGATTGGGTCAATGCTATGCACGAGTTATAGAACTTTGAGACAAATGAAGTCTAGGTCTTAGTTCCATCTCCACCTGAGTGTCACCCCATAGGTACAAAATGGGTTTTCAAGAACAAGCAAACTGAGGATGGGGTAGTGGTGAGGAACAAGGCTAGGCTAGTGGCTCAGGGGTTTTATCAGAAAGAGGGAGTAGACTTTGAAGAAACCTTTGCTCCTGTGGCCCGTATCGAGGCTATAAGGATGCTCTTAGCTTTGCAGCTTCGAAATGGTTCAAGTTGTATCAAATGGATGTGAAGAGCGCCTTTTTGAACGGGTACATAGAGGAAGAGGTGTATGTGAGACAACCCCTAGGCTTTGAAAATCCCAAGTATCCCAACCATATTTACAAACTCCACAAAGCCTTGTATGGGTTGAAACAAGCCCTAAGAACCTAGTATGAGCGTTTGAAAGCCTTCTTGCTTGCTAAGGGCTTTAAGATGGGTCCGTAGACAAAACCTTGTTTCTCCTTAAGCAAGGCACTGACACACTTTTGGTTCAGATTTACGTGGATGATATCATTTTCGGTGGCTCCTCTCACGCTCTTGTTGTTAAGTTTTCTGAGACTATGAGCAAGGAATTCGAGATGAGCATGATGGGTGAATTGACTTTCTTTCTCGGGCTACAAATCAAGCAAACACGTGAGGGAACATTCGTGCACCAAGGCAAATACACCAAGGATCTTCTAAGGAAGTTTGATATGGGCGAGGCCAAGCCTCTTTCGACGCCCATGTCGGCCACGATGGCCCTAGATGAGGACAAGGAAGGAGAAGTTGTGGACCAGAAGGAGTACCAAAGCATGATCGGATCATTGTTGTACCTGACGATGACAAGACCGGACATCCAGTTTGCGGTCTGTCTATGTGCACACTTTTAGTCTTCACCGCGCACATCGCATCGTCAAGCCGTCAAGCGGATCGTGAGGTACCTTTGTTTCACACCCGAATTTGGTCTTTGGTTTTCGGCATCCTCCTCTCTTTCTCTTTGCGGTTACTCTAATGCAGATTATGCTGGCTGTCGTGTTGAGAGGAAGTCCACATCTGGGACTTGTCAGTTTCTTGGGTTTTCACTTGTGTCTTGGTCCTCTTGCAAGCAGTCTACTGTAGCCCAATCCACCACAGAAGCTGAGTATGTTGCTGCTGCTACTTGCTGTTCCCAGTTGCTTTGGATGGTTGCTACTTTGCGAGACTATGGCTTAGAGTATATGTGAGTGTCTTTGTTCTGTGATAGCACCAGCGCTATATGTGTAGCTAAAAACCCCGTTCTCTACTCCAAAACCAAGCACATAGAGGTCCGTTTTCACTTCTTGCGAGACCACTATGAGAAAGGGGACATTGACCTTATTCATGTTGAAACCCACAACCAACTCGCAGATATCTTCACTAAAGCCCTTGACCAAGCCCAGTTTACTCGCTTGCGAGAGGAGCTTGGAGTTTGTTACCCTTTTTAGAGGAGGGAAGTTTTTAGTTCTTGTACATAAGTCTTTGGTTTTCTTTATAGTTTAGCTTTTGATTTTGCTTTTGTATCATATTTGCATATCATATCATCATGTATCATATTGCATCTTGAGCTTCATCCTTATAGTAGCTAGATTGACACTATGCTCTTGTTGGGGATGTTATGGATATACATGATATGCTTTGCTTAGGCTCACTTTGATCTCTTGATATGAGCTAAAAATGCCTTTTTCAATTATGAACTTGAATAACACTTGAAGAAACTTGAAACGTGTTCACCACTACTTGTGGCAACTAGCATGTGTAGGTGTGTCGAGAACCCTTTTTGCTTCATATATATATGCTTAGTTGCTACGGCTCATACATTGAGTTATACACTTGCTTGAGAAACTTGAATTTGTGCTAAAACTTGAAAATTAAGCTAAGTGATTTGAAAAGATCAGGATGGGTCCTTGATATCCCATGTCAGAGTATCGAGACAGCTCCCTATTTGCACTTAAGGGTGAACTTGAGCTCTGTAATGGATACCGAGATCATTGTCTTAAGCTTCTGACTATCTTTGGCATAGCCTTGACATGGTCGCTAAGTCAGGTTTTGATGGCATTGATAACCTCCCGCACACATTTGATTGACAAACTTTGGTGATAAGCTGCATAACTCCGATAAATTTCATTTGGTATCTAAAATTTGATCAAACCACAAGTTTGTCTCATGACATGATGTGTGAACTTTGTTTGAGGTAGTTCGCTTTGCATACATGTGTAGCACAAGGTTGATCTCCTGTCTATATTTGGTATGTGCTCTTTTGGTGGTGAACCCTCTTTTAAATTGCTCAAACTTGATCAAACTTGCTTAAATGTCATATTTCGTTTCATTTGGTCATCTTGAGGATTTGCTAGCACTTGTACTTGTTGATATATATACACGACAACATCAGCTAGAGCATCTTTTCAATCTACTTGCTATAATCTTGAAGCTTCTGCATTCATAGCATGTTTTGAGGGGGACTTGCAATCCCTAGGCTCTAGCTTGATAAGTGCATGTGTCAACAAGGGGGAGAGATATGTCACACTCACCATGTCAAAAAGGGAGACAAGTTGTCAACAAGGGGGAGAAGTCTCCATTTCGTGCATTCATTTGAGAGAGATTGCACTTGTTTAGGGGGAGTTGCACTTGAGTTGCTTTTGCTTGCTAGATGTGTTGAGCCTTTGCCTCTTCTGGAGGGTCTAGCAGTTTTTCGACTTTTCTAGCTTTGCTAGTGGTGTTGAGCCCGTTGCCTGTTCTTGAGGGCTAGTTTTGTTTTACTTGGTTGCATTGAGCCATTGCCCATGTCTTTGGGGACCAAGTTTTGCTCATTTCAAATGACCTGTTTTGGCTTTTCTTTAGCTTTTAGTCATTTGATTGAGCTCTTTATTTTCTCTTCTTCTTCTTTTTCTTTTGCTCAAGCTGTTCTTGTATTGGTGTTGACAATGCACTCATCAATCGGGAGATTACGAACACAGGGTTGACAAGTACCCTTGTGTGTTCGTTTTGTGATGAGTGATTGTCAATGTGATCCACGAAGTAGGTTGAGTGGTGACTAACCCTACCATGGCGAAAGCTATGTGTGCATGTCTCTTGGCTCATGATGTGCAGGTGTGGAGCACGGAGGCGGTAGTCGACGACGAGGTGAAGGTCAAGCAGGATGTGTCATGCCGACGGACCGGGAGTGGTGAAGGGCGGATGTGAGGCTTGGACCGAGGAACCAAGAGGCCGGGTGACTAGCCGCGGTAGCTGACACTTGAGACATCGACGAGTGCAAGTGTACATGGTGATGAAAACGGCGTCGGCCAAGTCAAGATGGAGACGATGACGTCATGGCACTTGGCGAAGGCCGATGGGCCGAGTCATGGAGGAAGGCGAAGGCGTCATGCTTGGCGGGAGGTCAGACACGCGTCGACATCGGGGTTTTGGTGGTTTCGTCCTTAAAACCATCGGCGGGGGACATGTATGGAGTACGCTACTCGCGAGCGGTTTGGTGGTTTGGGCCTCAAAACCATCGGTGGCGGGTTTACGGGTTTGGGCCTCAAAACCCGGGCGGAGGTTCCGAGGAGGAACGGACGGCACGTGGCGGCATCAGGGAGTTCGAGTCGAGGCGAAGCTACCAGTGAGGATGCGCGGTGGCCGTCGGATCAAGATGAAGACTGGGCTAGACCTTTACGCCCTTGGGCTAAATGGTTTGGCTCGTTTGTATCCAGAGGCAAAACTGAGATTGTGTAATAGCCCTGTTAAATAGGATGAGGGAGCCCCCATCTCCCTCACCTCCTCCATTTGCATTTTCTTTCATCCTTTGTTAGGGTTTCCCCTCCCCTTAGGTGCTTGTGAGAGAGAGGTCCACTAATCCACCGATTAGTGTAAGAACCATGAATCTTTGAGGGAAGGAGGTCTCGAATCCTCCGTTGTCCTCTGGTGTTTGGCGGGTGAAGCAATTTGTGTGTTCTTCACGAGCTCCTCTCTTCTGCCTCTAGTTCTTCCTTCGATTCGTCGGTTCTAAACCTTTTTGATCCGTTCTTTTTGCGTTGACTTGAGCTATGACGTGAGTTGAGCCTTTCCACCGAAGGAAATCAACTAATTCCTCACGAGCTCGCAGATCAGGCGATTTCTTGGTCTAGGTCTCAAGAACCGGTGTTTTTCGTTTTCCTTCGAGTTCCCGTTGTTTGGCTTCAAATTGGGCGATGACCTCTTAGAGGTAGCTCCCCTACTGCCTTGTGATCATACTCACCAAGTTTCGTGGCAGTTGGTGAAGATTTGGCCGCAAATCCGTGGATCGAAGTGAGAGGCGATTTTGGGAACTGCTGTTCTGTTCTGGTTCGCGATTCGCGGACAGTCCGCCGTCTAAACCGCGGACAGTCCGCCGATCGGGGTTCGTCCAGTCCAGAACCAAGTTTTCTCACTGTGGTTTTGAGTTCTGACCAGCGGACAGTCCGGGGTTCTAGTGCAGACAGTCCGCAACCCCTGTCCAGCCGAGTCCAAAACGCTTTTCTCTCGTTGTGTTTTCTGGAGTTTAGCCTGCGATCAGTCCAGCCCCGGTCGCGGACAGTCCGCCAGTGTCCATCGAACTGTGTCTAGAACTAGTTCGATTTTGTTCGTTTTTTGAGACTTGAACTGCGGATAGTCCGCCCCCATAAGCCGGACAGTCCGCCGTTGTCTTCTGTGGTTTGGAAAGTCACAGTTGTCCATCAGGCGCGTGCCGCCGGACAGTCCGCCGGGCTGACCCGGACAGTCCGAGAGCTATCCTGCGGACAATCTGCCACCCCTGTCCAGACAGTCCGGTACTGCGCAGAGAAAACATTTCTTGTCCGTTCCTTTGAGGATTTGTTTTCAGCGACTCTCGAAGATGTTCCGGTGTGCCTAACACTTTGTGTGGGATATCTTGCTACCGGTTAGCACGTGTATCACTCGCTTCTTATGTAAGTTTGCTTTAGAGTTGTGGATCGAGCCGAGGACAAAGTTTTCAAAAGAAATTTGAGGCTCCATTCACCCCCTATGCTCACCATTTCCGGTCGTTCAAGAATGATACGGAGAATGATCCATGGACCAAGGAGTACACTCGTAAGACGATTACCTCCAGGGGCCACAACCTTATTCGCCAAGTCTCAGAACTCCTCGATCCTATCACTGAAGACTGGGATGTTCAGCTGGTGCGTGACACCTGGCTTTTGAGTAATGGAATCAATTTCTATTTAAAAAAATGTTAATAACCCTAGGAAGCGTTCCATTGAATTGGAGAATAGTGGCAAAGGATTAGCATACAAATCCGCAGGTATATAAGTCCAACGAAAAAATCCAAATCCAAACTTACCGTGATACAAAATGACTAATGACCTATTCAGTCCATTCCAATCCAATCCAATCCAGATGCTCTTCAGTCTAAATCCATCCAATATGATCCAATGATAATAAAAAAAACTCTTATAGCTATCAATAAATTCTATGTTAATATCTAGACCTTGGAATTTAAAAGCTCATCATTGAAACCCTAAAATTTAGCAAACTTGATTAAAATTAGTTAGAGATGAGTAAGTACGGCTGCCTATTACTTTTGTGCAGACTGATATGACTACATATATACGTGAGCCCCATGTTGAAAGCTGCACGTATATATAATTGAAACCGCATGTTTACACCTTATAATTTTATAGCGAATTTGAGACTAAATTTGACTGTCGACTTTCGAGTCAACTATCCAAGTCGAGGCGTCTGAATGGTAGGAGCCGAGAGCTCCAGACGACCGAACCGAGCGTGGGTAGTCAGGCAGTGTGCTTCATGTGCCTTCATGTGCGCCAGTTTAGCCATAAAGCACATCCGTCCATCACATGATATCGACAATAATAAGGAAAAATATATAAAGTACGTGCGTCAGCTGTAAAGTGCCGCTAACCACGTTTGAACAACCTTTCTACACTTTTGTATTTTAGGCTATGCCTGGATCCCTCCAGTTTTTAAATATCTGGCTTTTAAAAACTAGGTGAGTTCCAAACAGACCTTTTTTTTGCTATCAGTTTTTGTTAGATTTTTAAAAATCAGGAAGTTATTGATATATAGCTTTTGTCATTTTCTTGTGACCCACAGAGCAATAAACACTACCGGAAATCGGCTCTATGCCAAGTATCAAGTGGTTTGTCGAGTATTTAAAAAAAAACGCTCGGCAAAGAGCTTCTTTGCCTAGTATTATTTTTTGACACTCGGCAATTTTTTTTACACTAGGTAAAGAAGGTCTTTGCTGAGTGTTTTTTTTCGCTTGGCAAAGACAAATTTCAAAGCACATTTTGAAGCAGTAAATTAATTTAAATGAGAAAGTTTTCTACTATAAATTTGTATAACTTCTTAAGATCTACAAATTTTATTTTGGTTATTTCTTCATTCGACAAAGCGACAGTAACATTGTTCACAAAATCTACATCTATCTCATAAGTTTCATGAAACTATAAGAGAGATATATAATATTTATGAACAATATTAGAACCACCATATCGGATGAACAAATGATCAAACAACCAAAATAAACTTTGTATATCTTGAAAATTTATAGAATTTTGTAGTTGGAAACTTTTTCATTTGAGTTCATCTTGTCATGCAAAACTACGTTTGAATTTCAAAATTTTAAAATTTGAATTTTTCAAACGACCTCAGATGGAAAAACACCCAAAATGAAAATTGTAGATCTTGAAAAGTTATGAAACTTTGTAGTCGACAACTTTTTCATTTGAGTTCATCTTGTCATGCAAAACTACGTTTGAATTTCAAAATTTTAAAATTCAAATTTTTCAAACGACCTCAGATGGAAAAACACCCAAAATGAAAATTGTAGATCTCGAAAAGTTATGAAACTTTATAGTTGACAACATTTTAATTTGAAATTATCTTGTCATGTAAAACTACGTTTGAATTTCTCAAATTTAAAATTCAAATTTTGTAAACGACCTCAGATGGAGAAACTTCCTAAATAAAAGTTGTAGATCTCGAAAATTTATGAAACCTTGTTGTTGACAACTTTTTTATTTGAATTTGTTTACGACCTCAAACAAGTAATTTACACTCGATTTTTTATAATATGTGGGGAACCAAAACGGAATCCAGACACAAGTGACAGTGTGGTGTAGTGCTAGAGGGGGTTACGCGCGAGGGAGAGGTCACGGGTTTGAATCCCACCGGCCGCGTAGCACGTGAAAAATGCCACGCCTTGCCTCCCCCTGTAATTTTTTTTGCATTTTTTTTCGGTTTTTTTCGTTTCAAACTTTGCCGAGTGCCCAACAAAAAGCACTCGGCAAAGACGGCTTTGCCAATACTTTTTTTTACCGAGTGTTACACTCGACAAACCCTTGCCTCGTGTAATTGTGGCTCGGCAAAACGTGCGAATCCAATAGTGAAATGAAGTTAGATCCCTAAAAACTAGGGATCATCCAAACCTTTCTACCCTTTGCATTTTAGCCATTATTTCCTCCGGACCGTTTTTTAAGGCGTGGTTGCATTATTTAAAAATAAATCGAGGCATGAGGACACGCGCCCCCATGCACACGGCTAGGCGTAGCCACCACTAGCCAACGCCTCCTCGGCCTCTTCACCCTCTCCACCTGTGAGTGAGGGAGAAGTCACGGCAGGTGCGAGCACATTAGAGGGACAAGGGTATTTTCATCTCTCCAAAAATAAACTGACATGGTCAACACAGTCAACTAACAAATACATGGACCAAATGGACGACAGTGTTATACAGGGAAGGAAATTTCAACTAGTGCCATATAAGAAAGTTTGAATTTTTGAGTGCCATACGAAGAAGATTGATTTGTTCCAATGCCAAATAGGTAATTCTTTCCTTTAATTTGCATGGTGATCAAAAGCGCTATGTTTGCATGGAATGCGCTTGATCCTTCACTACCGGACTTAGGAGGCACTCGGCAAAGGCCATAAAGCACTCGGCATACCTTACACGGCAAAATTTTGGTTGGCAAAGAGGACTTTGCCGAGTGCTTTATCTCGGGCACTCGGCAAAACCTTTGCCGAGTGCTAAAAAAATACTCGGCAAAAATGAACACTCGGCAAAGAATGAACCGAAAAAATCCCGAAAAAAATAGCAAAAAATTTTTTTTACCGGGGGAGGCCCCGAAATCGCAAGTCGCGGCATTTTTCGCGCGCTACGCGGCCGGATTCGAACCTGTGACCTCTCCCTCGCGCGTACCCCCTCTACCACTGCACCGCACTGTCACTTGTGTCTATTCGGTTTTGGTTCCCCACATATTATACTAAATCGAGTGTAAATTACTTGTTTGAGACTCTAAACGAATTCAAATCAAAAAATTTTCAACTACAAAATTTCATAACTTTTCGAAATCTATAACTTTCATTTTGATAGTTTCTCCATCCAAGGTCATTTACAAAATTTGAATTTCAAATTTGAGAAATTCAAATGTAGTTTTCGTTGACAAGATGATTTCAAATTAAAAAGTTGTCAACTACAAAGTTTCATAACTTTTCGAGATCTACGACTTTCACTTTGGCCGTTTCTCCATCTGAGATCATTTGAAAAATTCAAATTTCAAATTTGAGAAATTTAGACGTACTTTTCGTTGGCAAAATTAATTCAAATTTAAAAGTGTTCAACTACAAAGTTGTATAACTTCTCAAGATCTATAACTTTTATTTTGGTCATTTGTTCATCCGACTTAGTGGTAGTAAACTTTTATTTTGGTCATTTGTTCATCCGACTTAGTGGTAGTAACATTGTTTACAAAACTTAGAGATCTCTCTTCTAGTTTTCGTAAAACTATATGAGAGATGTAGATTTTGTGAACAACGTTACTATCGCTTTATCGAATGAAGAAATGACCAAAACAAAAGTTGTAGATCTTGAGAAGTTACACAACTTTGTAATTGAAAACTTTTTCATTTGAATTAATTTGCTGTTTTAAAATGTGCTTTGCAGATCTTGTTTGCCGAGTGTAAAACCAAAAACACTCGGCAAAAACTTTCTTTGTCGAGTGCAAAAAACACTCAATAAAGAGGTTATTTTCCGAGTGTTATTTTATCGAGTGTTTTTATTTGGCACCCGGTAAACCATCTGGTTCTCGGCGAAGAGCCGCTTTCCGGTAGTGCTTCCGGCTTCTCTCTGCTTGTCCAATCACTCGCGATGGTGGTAGTGTCCTCCACCTACAACCAGCGCTGAGTTAAATACTCCAAGCACAGTGATCGGCGAGGCATCTTGTTGGTAACTGAAATTTTACTTGGTGCGCCTAAAAAACGGTCCGAAGGGAGTATTACATTAGACTGATGTTTCCTAGTGCTTTCGTTTTGCATCATATTTTATTGTTTGATCATGTACCTTTCCACGTAAAATTTAATAACCCAAGGCAGCGGTCCATTGAATAGGAGAAATAATGGCAACGGACAAGCTGATCACCTGTTCAGATGCCGAATTCGGATGACAGAATTGGTACCGTGCGTATTAAATGCGCACTGTAGCAATTCGTTTGTATTTAGTAAAAATTATCTAAACTTTGACTAATTAGGCTCAAAATGTTCGTCTCGCAAAGTACAACAAAATTGTGCAATTAGTTTTTAATTTCATCTACATTTAGTACTCCATGCATGTGCCGACATTTTGATGTGATGAGAATCTTCTTTTTGCATATTGGAATTTGAGGTTGAAATTTGGCATCTAAGCAAGGCCCTGATCAACTTGCTGCCCCAGTTTTCACTATTCAGCGCCATTATTGTGGAACTCTATATCCCGTCATTGCTCGTTTTGTTTATTTCAAATTCATTCAAATTGTTTGACGACAAACAACACGCAGCCACCTCTGAAGCGCCACTTGTTCCAAACAACTTAGGGGTGTTTAGTTCGCGAAAATTTTTGGTTTCGGGTACTGTAGTTTTTTTGTTTTATTTGGCAATTATTGTTCAATCATGGACTAATTAGGCTTAAAAGATTCGTCTTGCGATTTCACGGTGAACTGTGCAATTAATTTTTTATTTCGTCTACATTTAATACTCCATGCATGTGCCGCAAGATTCGATGTGATGTTTTGGGGTAAAAATTTTTGGAACTAAACACCCCCTTACCGGATCATGTGAAGCCAGATGTTTTTTTTCGAAATCGTACCCTAAGACACGTATTTCATTAAGCCTAAGGCACGTATTTCATTAAGCAAGTGAAGCCGGATGTGATGCATTGTTATCTTTTTATTATTAGGACAAGTGGGCCTTTATATGTCAGTGGCATGCATTTTTTCTATTCTTCAATCGATGTACTGCTACGCCTTTGTCTAGATCTGCCGCGTGCTTGGCCATGGTGGTGCTTTGTGGCGGGGAGGGGCTTCGTGGTAGGGTAGGGGAGGAACTGCATAGCCGGGATCTCATGCCCATGAGGTTCTGAGCAACCCCTCCATGGCCGATCTCTCTCTATGCCCAGCACAAGCAAGGAGGCACTCGGTGGCAGAGAGGTGCTCGGCAGTAAGGGAGCTCTATGCCAGGTTTACAATTTCGGCGAAATATTACTAAAATTTCTGAAATATCACCTTTTTCGCTGAGGCCTGAAAATTTTTTATATCGGTCAAAATTTTACGGTTAAATTCATCTTCCGCTCTAAAATTACACCAAACCACACTAAAATGACCCTCCATATTCTATAGTCTTATCAAAGTCCTAAATTTCTTCAAATTTATTTAATTTTCTCACTCTCATGTTCGATAGCACTAGCATATGCAGCTCGCCCACCGTCAACCCGATGTATTACCACGATGATATATTGTGTTATTTCATCGATGTTATAAAAATTTGTTATGGATGATGGATTAGAGAATTTTTCCAGTGAAATGATACCAAATTTATTTAAAAATCAATTTGAATTTATTTAAACTTGATTCGATATTTCTAAAATTTCTGAAATTTCATATTTATCGCTGGGGACCAAAAATTGTTTTCTTACCGGTAAAAAAAACCTTGGCTCTACGGCGGCGTAAACGGCACCCCAATACACTGCCAGGGTAGTTTTTATAGTAATTAAATGAACCTACCACGTAACAGAGTATAAAGGAGTTGATGAGGAAAGACATGAAAATAAGAAGAAACGGTTGTAAAGAAGAAACGATGTCTTCGCGACAATCGAGATGGCAAAAAACGACGGCAACCGCGTTGGAGACGGCATCTTCATTTCTATCCCCTCCCTCTGATCCGGTGCGCCAGGAGCCTCGCCATCGCCGGGGAGGAGGTGGCTGGCCGTACGGGAGCTTCGGCGGCACCGTGGCTGCGTGCGCAATCCAGCCGCGCCACAGGAGCCCATCCGCGCAGACGACCTCCGGGTCGTCGGTACCCTCTCGCCGCAGCTTGGCCTCGTCCTTAAATCCCTCGCTCTCCCGCAGCCGTAGCTGCTCTAGCTCCTGCTGCCGACTGGCCAGTGGCCAGCACCACCTGCACAGATCGAGGAGGCGGGATGGAGGAGGTGGAGAGGGAGGTGCCTCCTCGATCTCCGATGTGGCTCTCGTCGGGCCGAGAAGATAGCAGGGCTTGCCCGGTCCACCGGCGTGCCAGTTGGCCGCCGCATGCCCCTTTCGCGACTCACTCGCGCTCACGGGAGCTCCGGCCTTCCATGCCATGGCTCGACGCCTCCGTCCTGGCCGCCAGTGCACACGCCATCACTCGCGCCCTGCCCTGCCCCGCGCGTGGACAGCAGATCCGGCCTCGCGCCCTCGCCCGATGCAACCGCGCCGTCCTACGCGTCGCGGAGCTCCGGCCGCGGCTTGATGCCCATCCCTGCCGCCGTCCTGGTCGCCGCGGAGCTCTGGCCGCCACTGTCCTGGCCACCGGTGCGCCTGCTGCGCCACGTGTCCAGCCCGCCGCGTGCCGAGCGCCGCGCTGCCGCCTGCATAGCTCGTCATCCCTGTGTGGTGGTGGGCGGGGAGGAACAAAGTGGGCGCAGGGGATGCTTCACATTTTTTATGCATTCAGACGTTGTCTCCTAGCCTGGTGCATCTTAAGGATGGTAATTTTTGGGATAATTGGTGACCTTGTGATTCGTAAATTCAGTGCTAAACCTGATATATTCTTTGGCATTTGCATGTTATCTTGTATTCTTGTCAGGTCAACTCTCTTGTCCCTCAGGGCACTGAGCAATCCTTCTGATTTATGACTAACGCTGGGTGGTGGTGAAAGGATTCAGAAAGTAGAGAACACCAGGATGGCTGTTTGGTGTTCCTGTACTGTTCTTCTCCCGGTATTTATGATCTGTCAGCTTTGCTATGGCACAGTAACTGATATCCAGTGTCTGAAGAAGCTGAAGGCATCAGTTGATCCGGACAATAAATTAGAATGGACATTCGATAACAACACAGAGGGATCCATATGTGGATTCAATGGTGTCGAGTGCTGGCATCCTAATGAGAACAGGGTTCTTTCGCTTCATCTTGGTAGCTTTGGTCTTAAGGGTCAATTCCCTGATGGGCTTGAGAATTGTAGTAGCAAGACTTTGCTGGATCTCTCAAGCAACAGCCTTTCTGGCCCGATCCCAGCTGACATCTCGAAGCGACTTCCATTCATTACAAACCTTGATCTGTCATATAATAGGTTCTCGGGAGAGATGCCAGTAGCACTAGCTAATTGTTCTTATCTCAACG
This sequence comes from Saccharum spontaneum, assembly GCA_022457205.1. NCBI lineage: Eukaryota > Viridiplantae > Streptophyta > Magnoliopsida > Poales > Poaceae > Saccharum > Saccharum spontaneum. Next base: position 21,132,779 of record CM039598.1, on the reverse strand, counting down.
CCATCAGTTTACAACATAGCAAATTGACTGGAACAATCCCAGGTCAGCTTGCTGCACTCAATCGCCTAACCCAGTTTAATGTTGCTGACAATCAATTGTCAGGGCAGATTCCTTCATCTTTGAGCAAATTTCCAGCCTCCAATTTTGCAAATCAAGACCTTTGTGGGAGGCCTCTAAGCAATGATTGCACTGCCAATTCAAGCAGTTGAACAGGGGTAATTGTTGGTTCTGCTGTTGGTGGTGCAGTTATAACTTTAATAATAGTTGCTGTTATTTTATTCATTTTCTTGTGGAAAATGCCTACGAAGAATAAGTTAAAGGATGTAGAAGAAAATAAGTGGGCAAAGACTATTAAGGGAGCAAATGGAGCAAAGGTATGTTTTCACTCCATAATTTTGATATGTATCAGTTTATGTTTTGTATAAAATGTGTAGTCAATAGCCTTGCCATTATTCTCAGCAATCAACTTGATAGGCAACTGCGCTCTGTGCCTTGTCGATCGGAGGTTGTAGCTGTGAGAGATCGGTGGTTGGGGCTTGAACGTCATGCGGCGGCGAGGTGCCGTGGTCGCACGAGAGAGAGAGAGGAAGGTGGCGGCTAGGGTTTTGGGACTCCCGGCTCCCTGAGGGAAGCCGAGTAATATGATACTCTTGCTTAATTCTGTCCACGGGTATTAAAACTCCTATATATGGCTAATTGCTCTAGTAATTATGGAAAATAAACAATTAAAGATAAATATGGGCTTTTAGCCCCCTAGCTCCTGCGCCTAACCTAGCCACTAGTGGGCCTCCTCCTGGCATACTGGATGCCGGTCATAACATCACTGGATGTCGGTCATAACATCTCTCCCCGCATGCACAAACAGCTCGTCCTCGAGCCGGAAGTCGGGAAACTGCTCGCGGAACTCCGGAAGAGACTCCCAAGTGGTGTCGTCAACGGGAAGGCCTTGCCACTTGACCAGCAAGCGCCACTCACCGCGACGCTGCTGAGCCTGCAGGATGCGCTTAGGAGCAGGAAGATGCTGGTCGTCGAGGACCGGGGGCAGCTCGCCGGCTGCTGCAGGAGGGTCACCGCGGTGGGGCTTGAGCAACCCCACGTGGAAGACGTCGTGAAGCCGTGCACCCTCCGGAAGCTGCAGGCGGTAGGCGACGGAACCGATGCGTTCCAGAACACGGAACGGACCGGCAAACTTCGGACCGAGCTTGCGCTTCGCCCGAGGGTCAAGGGACTGAGCTGTCCGGTGGAGTAGGCGCAGATAGACCCAATCCCTGACCGCAAACTCCACGTCGCGGTGCCCGGTGTTGTAGTACTTCTTGGACAGCTCCTGCGCCTGGAGAAGGCGCTGACGCACCTCGGCCAAGATCATGTCCCAGTCTCGGAGAAGCGTCGCGGCAGCCTCGGAACGGGCCGACCCCAGCTGGTATGGCAGGATGGGCGGCGGAGGACAACTGTAGACCACCTCAAATGGCGTGGCGCGTAGGTCTGTGTGGAACGAAGTGTTGTAGCAGTATTCAGCCGAAGATAGCCAATCCACCCATGCGCACGGATGATCACCTGTGACACATCGAAGATACATGGCAATGACCTTGTTAACAACCTCGAACTGGCCGTCAGTCTAGGGGTGGAAAGCCGTGCTCATGCACAGCTTGACGCCGGCTCATCGGAAGAGGTCGCGCCAAACATTCCCGGTGAACACCGGGTCCCTGTCGCTGACGATGGAGGAGGGGAACCCGTGCAACCGGACGATGTCGTCGATGAAGGCGCAAGCGACGGACGCGGCGGTGTAGGGGTGGCCGAGCGTGATGAAGTGCGCGTACTTGGAGAAGCGGCCGACCACCGTGAGAATGATGGATTTTACGCCCACCTTGGGCAGCCCCTCGATGAAGTCCATGGAAATGTCCGCCCACACTTGGGAGGGCACCTCCAGCGGCTGCAGCAGGCCGGCTAGCTGCAACGTCTCCGTCTTGTTGTGCTGACAGGTACTGGAACGGCGCACCCAGTCCTGGACCAGCGCACGATCGCCCGGGATGTAGAAGTCAGTGCACAGGCGGTGGAGCGTCTTTTGGACACCCTCATGGCCGGCCGAGTGAGCCAGCAGCAGCGCCTGGGGTGCAGGTCACCGTGGTCGGGGACGAAGATCCGGCCGCCATGTAGCAGTAACCCACCATCCATGCGCCAAGGGGCAGCCAGCGCCTCGTCGGCCAGCTACTGGAGCAGGTGTTGGGCATCCTCGGCCTCCCTGGTGGCGCGGCACACGTCGTCGAGGAAGGCGAAAGAGGGGCCCGAGAGAGCACACGCCACTGCACCCTCCGTGCCCTCAGCCTCCCGCTCTGAGTCGCGGCGAGACAAGGCGTCTACCACGGTGTTGAGGCGGCCGGGACGATACTCCACCGTGAAGTCAAAGCCGAAGAGTTTGCTGATCCACTGATGCTGAGGCACGGTGGACAAGCGCCGATCCAAGAGAAATTTTAAACTGTAATGGTCAGTGCGAATAAGAAAGTGTCATCTCCAAAGGTATGGCCGCCAGTGGCGCACGGCCTACACCAAACCAATGAGCTCACGCTCGTAAGCTGCCAGCTTAAGATGTCGAGCCGCAAATGGACGGCTGAAGAAGGCGAGAGGTCCCGCGCCCTGGTGAAGGACAGCGCCGAACCCCACACCTGAAGCGTCGCAGTCCACCATGAACAGGTTGTCGAAGTTGGGCATCTGGAGCACGGGCCTGGCGGTGAGGACGTGCTTCAGCGCCTGGAAGGCCTCCGCAGCCTCCGCGTCCCAGTCGAACGTGTCTCGTCGCAAGAGACGCGTCAGGAGAGCCGTGATGAGTCCGAACTCTCGGATGAACTTCTGGTAGTAGCCCGCCAAGCCTAGGAAGCCACGAAGTCCCCGGGCCGAGCGAGGAGGTGGCCATGCCGCAACTGCGGCCACCTTGTCGGCGTCCATGGTGACGCCGTCAACGGAGATGACGTGACCCAAGTAGGCCACTGACAGGGCCCCAAACGAGCACTTCGAGCGCTTGAGGTGGAGGTGGTGCGCCCGAAGCTCATTGAGGACGATGGCGATGTGCTGCAGATGCTCCGCCCATGATGAGCTGTAGATGAGAATATCGTCGAAGAAAACCAGCACAAACCTCCGCAGGTAGGGGCGAAGCACGTCGTTCATCAGCGCCTAGAACGTCGCCGGCGCGTTCGAAAGCCCGAACAGCATGACCAGGAACTCGTAGTGGCCATGGTGCGTGCGGAAGGCCATCTTGGCGATGTCGTCGGGATGCATCCGCACCTGGTGGTAGCCCGACCGCAAGTCGAGCTTAGTGAAGAAGCGAGCCCCAGGGAGCTCGTCGAGGAGCTCGTCCACCACCGGGATCGGAAACTTGGCCTTGGACGTCTTGGCGTTGAGGGCGCGGTAGTCGATGCAGAAACGCCAAGACGTGTCCGCCTTGCAGACCAACAACACCAGTGCGGAGAACGGCGAGGTGCTCGGCTGGATAATGCCCTGGGCGAGCATGGCCTCGCACTGGCGTTCCAGCTCGTCCTTCTGCAGCTAGGGGTAGCGGTACAGTTGGACGGCAACCGGGGCCATGTCGGGCAGCAGGTGGATGCGGTGGTCGTACGGCCTCGCGGGGGGAAGACCGCGTGGCTCGGCGAAGACGGCCGCGTGCTGCTCGAGGAGGTGATCCAGTAGGGGCTGTTGGCCGGCAGTAGCAGCCACCACAACCTGCTGGGAAGGCTCGGATGGTTCAGGGCCGCCCACGCCCTACCACTAGATCCGGCGTCCACCTCGCCAGAATGCTATGGTCTTGGCCTACAAATCCCAAGTGATGGGGCCGAGCGTGCGCAGGTAGTCGTAGCCGAGGATGAAGTCGAAGCAGCCTAGGTCGATGCCGGTACACGTGATGGCGAAGGTCTCCCCCTCAATGATGATGGGGACATTCCGAGCGATCCCAGCACAGCAAAGTTTGTCCCCATTGGCCACTGTGACACGGAGGTGTTCCCCGCCATCCAGAGCCAACCCAAGGCGCCTCATCGTCGCCCCACTAAAAAAATTGTGGGTGGAGCCGGTGTCGAGCAATGCCAGTAGGCGCTCCCCCTTGATCATCACTGGAAGCAGCATGGTGTTGGACGTCCGAATGGCTGCAAAAGCATGGAGGGAGACCGCAAGGACATTGGCGACATCGGCCTCGGGGGCGGCAGCTTCCTCCTGCAGAGCCGGTGCGACCACATCCTCTAGTGGCGGCGCGGCTTCCTCGATGATGTCGTCAGCGGCCAAGTAGAGGAGGCACTAGCACACGTGGCCCGGGGTGTAGAGCTCGTCGCAATTGTAGCAGAGCCCCTGGCGGCGCCGTTCTTGCTGCTTGGCTGGCGTGAGTCGCCGGAAGGTGCGGCCGCCCGGGGCGCCCGCTCCCGCTGCTGGAGGAGGCACAGCCGGCCCAGCTCCTTGTGCGCGCGGCGCTGGAAGGCCCACCTGCTAGACCGATCAGGCGGCGCGTGCAGGAAGCGCCGGAGGAGTCACAGCCACCCGCCACTCAAATGCACGGGCGTAGTACATCGCCGTCTGCAGGACCTGCGGGCGGTGGATCTCGACATCCACCCGGATGTGTTCCGGTAAGCCGTCGACAAAGAGCTCGGCCCGCTAGCGCGTAGAGATGTTCGGTGCGTGACAGGCGAGCGCTTGGAAGCGGTCGGCAAATTCCTGGACGGTCATGGCGAAGCGCAGCCGCCCGAGCTTAGCCAACCGACTGCCATGTAGCGGCGGCCCAAAGCGAAGGCGACATAAGTCACGGAAACGCTCCCACGACGGCATGCCTTCGTCGTGCTCCAAGGCGTAGTACCAAGTCTGCGCGCCCCCACGGTGATGGTAGGACGCAAGCCAGGTACGGTTGGTCGCCAGCGTGCGCCGACCGCAAAAGAACTGGTCGCACTGGTTCAACCAATTCAGCGGATCAACGGTGTCGTCGTATGTCGGAAACTCGAGCTTGTAGAACTTGGCCTGCGGACCATAGCCAAACGGCAGCTGGCCACCCTGGTTGCCATAGCTGGAGGCGCCGAATGGCGGCTGACTGCCATAATGTGATGTGCCGCCATTATAATTTGGGACGCCCCCCTAGGCAGCCCCCCTCCGTCCGGAACGGGCGCCGCTGAAGTGTAGGGTGATGGCATGTTGCTGCCATGGAACAGCGGCCCGTCGGTGCCACCATAGAGGACCCCCGGGGTCGGAGCACCCCCGTAGGAGAACCCGACGCTGGCGGAGGGCAGTGGTGGAAGCCATGGCTGCGTCGTGGAGGATGAATAGGCCGGCGGTGCCGCGAACAGCCCGGGCGGCAGCGGGGACGGGGAGTGCGGAAACTGAATTTGTTGGATCGGCACCCCACCTGATGGGATCGGCACGGACGGGTGTGAAGATGAGCCGTGCATGTCAGATGGCAGGCCGTACTGGGGCGCGACCCCTGACGTCGTGATCGTGGGGGACGGCGGCGGTGGTGGCAGTAGTTGCTGCGACAGTCGTGGTGGGAGTTGCGGTTGGGGAGGCGGCTGCAGGTGGTTTGATCCGCCAAGGAAGGCGTGGATCTCACCCACCGCACCGCCCAGATCGCCCACCGCGCGGTCCAGATCGAGGATGGCCTGCATGACCTCCGCGGGCGTGAGGACAGCCGGCCCGCCGTTGGCAGCGGATGCTCCAGCAGATCCGAGCGGCATCGGGGACGATGGAATCATGGCGCTGGTGGTAGAAGGTGGCAGTGGCGCGGAGGTGGAAGGCAGCGGAATGAAGGTCGAGGGCACGATCGGCGGTGTGGAGGAGGTGGGCAATGGAAGCGACATCGAACCCGAGATCACCGATACCAGGTTGATAGGCAACTGCGCTCTGTGCCTTGTTGATCGGAGGTTGTAGCTGTGAGAGATCGGTGGTTAGGGCTTGAACGTCGTGCGGCGGTGAGGCGCCGTGGTCGCACGAGAGAGAGAGGAAGGTGGCGGCTAGGGTTTTGGGACTCCTGGCTCCCTGAGGGAAGCCGAGTAATATGATACTCTTGCTTAATTCTGTCCACGGGTATTACAACTCCTATATATGGCTAATTGCTCTAGTAATTATGGAAATCAAACAATTAAAGATAAATATGGGCTTTTAGCCCCCTAGCTCTTGCGCCTAACCTAGCCACTAGTGGGCCTCCTCCTGGCATACTGGATGCCGGTCATAACACAACTTTGCTTTCTTGTTCTCCGGTGTCTTGTAACCTCATATGGATAATGAGTTTTGGACTTTTAGTTTGGGATCACAAGATATTATTACCAGACTTATAGGAGAATGAATTGTATATATTAGGCTGTGGGACATAATTACTACTGAGACAGGATGTCTACTTTCTTATCCAGTCATGTCATACCCTGCTCTGGACTCCACACATGCTATCAGCCACCTTTTCTCTAATTGGTGACCATGTTATGCTGTATGTACCTAATTAGTTGAATATACCTGTGCGTTCAGAACAAGAAGCTACTATGTTGTCTTTGACTAGGAGTAGATATGTCTGACAAACATTAGGTATATTATTGTACATCCTACAGTTTTTGGGCACGTTTTGTTCTCTGAGCAGCTTTGCCTTGCATAGCTTGCACAGACTCCAAAAAACTTGACAGCCCTGGCGAGCTGATCTAGTTCGCTTGTGGTATGCCAGGTTTTTATTATCGGAAAGAAAAATTTATCAGAGGTCATGGGTAAATAAGATAAGCAGGATATATTTGAAGGAAAATGACTGAAAAAACTTACTAGCACAAACTCCCACGTGTTTAGTGTCACACCCGGTTTTCTAAAGAACAAAACCAGGCTAATCATATGTGTGCCCAGAAAGTCCACACACATGTCAGAATGAAAAAGTATCAGAAACATGTTATTATATAACGTATACATAGCTATATTAACACTTACATCAGAGTATCGCGGAATGGTGACTAAACTTCAGGCTCCATTCTTCTCAGGGACGGCTGACTGGTGGATCCGTATGCCAAACACTTCTGAAAGACTTCTGGAAACTCCACTACATCTTTATCCTTCTTCTGAACAACACCTTACTACACACTGGGGTGTTGGGAAATATCAAGAGTGAGTCCATGTCGAACTCAACAAGTATAACACAGGGTTCATGAGGCTCAAAAAGGCTAGACACTGTTTGACTGCGTTTAGCTTTTATTCATCATATAATTACCAATTTAGTAGCATCAAGGTATTCCAATTCCCATTAATGAATCAATGATCAATTGTAATAAGGATAATAAATAGCATTATCATGGCATAATAATATCAACAGTAATTAAAACATGATATAGCAATAGTGATCATCTATCTGTAAATGTTCCAAGGCCGCTCGTATCTGTGAGCACGGCTAGTATACCAGTTTTTAACTCTGCGCAGAGGTGTACACTTTCACTGTGAGTCATGATTTTCATATGCTAAGGGGTCATGAATCCCTAAGCATAAGAAACCATATAAAGCCATTCAAAAGTTCGTCTAACAAGTTAGGGCCATTAGATTCACTCGGCAGACAGATGTAGAACCCCCCTTTCCAGTGGCACAATAACCACAGCCTATACACACTAAGGACAGGGGCTCGCCCTACACCCAATGTGGCAAGCCATTCTTACGCCATTTAAGGTAACAACTAACAAGCTAGAAAAGGTCTTTTGAACAACTAGAGCCAGAGCCATATAGCCCTCATAGTTGTACTGTATGTCCCGGATAAATCACGTACAGATAAGTTCTTATGGAGAGAAACCAGAGCAACAATATAACCCCTTGCTCTAGCCCCCTTTTTAATAGTAATAAAATCATCTTAATGGTTGGTTTCTTAATCCATTAATCAAATTACAAGATCATTGTTCATAATTAAGCACTAGCAATAGCTACCCAAATGCACAACCCATAGGTGACAAGGAATCAAGATATCAATAGCTAAGTTATAATCTCTATGGTTGTCAAGGAAGACACATGCATATGTATGATAATTTCAGTGAATAGGTAACAAAGATGGCCCCATGTTATACTTGCCTTGATCAAAACTTTCCTCATGATACTGCTGGTCTGGCTCAAAATAATACTCCAGATCGTCAAAAAATTGCTCACCGTCTATACTCGATCACCAAGCATCAACACACAATCATCCGAGCAATCATACACGAAGCAAACAAAAGAGACATAATTAAAACAGTACACCAATAGTAGCAAAACAGTATAAAAAGTTTGTAAAACTCTTCTACACGTTACTACGATCACACAGACTTAAAGATCACGAAGTTCGGATTAAAAACGTGAAAGTTATGAATTTTCTAAGATTTCCTATAGATAAATAATTACTTTATTATAAACTCAAAAATTAAATTTCCCAAATCTACTGTACAGCTATACTAACATGTAGAGCTTGCAAATAGAAACCTAACGCAACTTGAACGGGCCAAATCGGAGTTAAAACGTAGAAGCTATGGCCTAACCAAGATTGTATGTGTATACGTATTTCTATTGTATTTCTATTGTATTTCGGGATTTATTTTACTAAAGAAAAATGGCCACTAAACATCTCCATGACGTCGTGTGAGGTCATCAAGCTAGCAAACGTAACATGCCCTGAACAGAGTATTCTACGCGGCAGTGTTTCTTGGCATCTTTGCCGAGGGAGCTCAGGGTGTTGCGCGCTGATCCCGGCTGTGGGTTGGGCACGGCACGGCCGGAGCAGCCGGCGCTGGTGAGGCCATTAGCGACGAAGAGACGCTCGTGAAAAGGCGGTTTTGGGCATGGAACTAGACGGAGAAAGCATAGAATGAAAGCTCGAGCGATAGCGATCTCACCTAGGTGCTGCTCTGTGTCGGAGGAAACTCGGCCGCGTTGCAGAGCTCGGTGGGGGTGAATGATGGCAGTTCCTGCCAAGATCAGCAATGGCCTGAGCATAACAGAGGGCTCAAGATAACGAGAAAATGGCTGCTGCAGCTCCTTCACCTTAGTGCGGGGTTCGGCAGGCACTATGCGAAGCTTTGGACGGCGTCCGCAACAACGGTGGCTTTGTCAGTTCGTTGGCAAGATCGAAGGCGAGCGTAGGGAGAAACTAGGGCTTGAGCGGCAGCGCCATGGACGGGAGCTCAGCAGATGACAATGGCGACAGCTCTGCTCGGCAAGATCGGCGCGGCGCAGGGTAGGGCTAGCGGCGGCTTGTACAGAGAGGAAACAGATGCACATCGTGGTCCTCATCTTCTTATAGGAGGGGCTCGGTGGTCTGGTGCCTTTGGGCTGAAGCCACAAACCTGCAGGGTGGGCAGCTGGGCTACGTGAGCTGGGTGCAATGGACACGAATTTTTTTAATGACATCATTCGGACTCCCATAAATAAATGGTTAATATATATGGCAAATTAAAAATTAAAAACATATTTACATTGCTATTATTCAAGTTAACGTGATACATACTAATCTCTATGATGTTTATAATTTTGAGACGCGGCATGAACAGGGATGAGTCAACATTAATATTTAAAATAAACACTAGAAAACATGTAGCAAGTTAAAGTCGTTGCCAAGCACTAGACTGCATTGATTCAGATGGATGGAAATAAGATAACGACAGTGATCAGCATGTATAACTATACGGAGACTCCATGGCAGTCTGATCAGGTTCACGATGTATATTTCTTGATTGAGGAATAAATAGAGAATGATGATTTATGTTGTATGAATGAAAAGGCATGACATCAGCAAAATATTTGATCAATAAAATATTGGCCAAAGGAGACGTGTGATCTCACCTTTAAATCAAGCGTGCATGACGCTTGTTACTGGTGTCAATAAGGCGATGGACGAAATAGCATCGGTTTATGATGTTGGACAGGAACAGGGTGATCGTGACTTGCATCTCCGATGGTAAACAAGGATCGATGGCCGGAGTTCGATCTGCAAGGAGCACGGGGCAGGATGGACGGTGGCTGGACATGCATATGGAGAACGGTATTTCCTGCAGCGTTGATGATCAAGCCACAGGATGATGCTGATGAGGTCTGAACCAATCAACCTCTGGCGATGCTCCCGGTGGCTGCGTCCTTCACGGCGCCTTGATATAAATGGCTTCTTCGGCGCACGATGGTGGCCGGCGGCGGTCGATGGTGGTTTGTTGGTTTGGCGGAGTCTGGCAACGTGTCCTCGTGAACCGCAGCGAGGCTCCAGACGGCGGCGGCAAACTACGTCTTGACGGTGAGATCGAAAGCGACGGCAGGAAGGCGATAGGGCTCATGGTGGCGGCTGTGGAACATCTATATACATATAATATATGATCGACTTAAGGATTAGGAAAAAAATACAATCGGCCGGCTGCCTGCTATTTATAGACAAAAGAGATGGTCCAATGAAAAATGTGGCGACGAAAATTGACCTGGAGTCCTTGACGTGTGGGAGTTTGCATGATGCAAAACAAGGAACAAGGCGGCGACGTGGATATATATATATATATATATATATATATATATATATATATATATATATATATATATATATATATATATATATATATATATATATATATATATATATATATATATGATCAGCTATCTTAGTCTCAAGGATTTGAAAAGGATACAATCCGCCAGAGTGCTGATTGGAGTTTGAGTCGTAGTCATATTCGTGTATGTATATACACATATACACCTTGGCCTTGCTTGCCTTCTCCCTGACCAATTGGATCTCGTTTGTTATCTCGATCGCCATGTTTGTGTCCGGCTCATCATCATTATCGTGATGGACTTAGATACGGAGCCGGCAGATCAAGTGCAGCATGAGTCTGGAGTCGCATAGTGATAATCTCAGCTCGTTCCTCGTGCATATGTAGCAGCATGAATTTCCCATTGCGGCAGCGGCACCTGGGGCTTAGAGAACAATCCAATGGCACATCGACAGCAGGACGAAACTAGGATCAAGAGGTGGCGACACTTGTCTTGGTGACGACGGTGGTGATTGCTAGGGCATGGAGTACTAGGCAGGCATGGCAGTTTGGATCGTGCGAGCGGCCGGTGATGCAAGACGAGACGGCGGCGGCGATGGCGGCGGCAGCATAGACAGGAGCTAGGGCACAAGCGATATGATTCTTGATTTGCCGTAGAGGAAACAACCTAGACGTACGGCAGCCTGATATAAATAGGAAGTCTAGTCCGATTGATTCCGAGTCCAACTTGATCAGGCTGCGACAACGAGCAAACAGACTCTACACCTACGTGACTTAGCCCAAATTAAGCCCAACCCATATGTGAATTAAAAATAGCTAACTAATACTAATGTTGTATATATATATATTAAAATATTGCGGCAAGGACCCTAATTAACGTGAGCACATGTGACCTTCACGGCTTCACCCGTTGAGTTGACCACCAGCTTGAAGCAAATAGCGTGCACTTCTCCAAGTTTTCCTTGACGCAAATAATTTCCAAGTGACGTCAACTTTCAAAGAACCCACATAAGTAAATATATATACTTGCTTTTCATCCTCTTGGTTCTTGAATGATGCACCAGCATATATGCACAACCTTGTTACTAACTTTCTATGTTGAATTTTAATTTAATGAAAATTTTAGTTTCTTATGTTTTCATGAACACAAAACTCCAATTTTAAATCATTTGAACCCTATTTTCAAGAAGTGCAAATTTTAGGGTGTTACACTTAGCAAACAATACAAACATCTACCGTCACTTCAGGTCCTCAGTAGGCAAGGAGAAACGAGCCTCACTGACGGAACCAAACATGCCCTTCATTCCTCAGCTTTGCTTAGATGAGTGGTCTGGTTTGCTGAATTTTCACATTTATTTTGTCATTTAGGTATCAATGTTTGAGAAATCAGTTTCAAAGATGAAGTTGAATGATCTTATGAAAGCAACAGATGATTTTACAAAGGACAATATTATTGGAACTGGTCGATCAGGAACTATCCACAGAGCAACACTTTCAGATGGTTCATTCCTTGCTATCAAGAGGTTGCAGGACACAGAGCATTCGGAGGACCAATTTACATCTGAGATGTCAACACTGGGAAGTGTAAGGCAACGTAACTTAGTGCCACTTTTGCGATACTGCATTGCCAAGAATGAGAGGCTCTTAGTGTATAAGTACATGCCAAAAGGCTCGCTTTATGATAATTTACACCAACAAAACAGTGAGAAAAAGGCATTAGAATGGCCATTGAGGCTAAAAATTGCCATTGGGAGTGCAAGAGGATTGGCGTGGCTTCATCACAGTTGCAACCCTCGCATTCTTCATAGGAACATTAGTTCCAAGTGCATATTGCTTGATGATGACTATGAGCCTAAGATTTCTGATTTTGGTCCGGCAAGGCTTATGAATCCCATTGACACCCACCTGAGCACATTTGTGAATGGTGAGTTTGGTGACTTAGGGTATGTAGCTCCGGAGTATACAGGCACTCTTGTCATCTTGTGGCCACTCCAAAAGGGGATGTTTACAGCTTTGGGGTTGTCTTACTAGAACTCATTACTCGTGAAGAGCCCACACATGTGTCAAATGCGCCAGAGAACTTCAAAGGGAGTTTGGTGGATTGGGTAACTTACCTGTCAAACAACTCTATACTGATGCTGAGCTGCTTCAGTGCATGAAGGTTGCCTGTTCTTGTGTGCTTTCTTCTCCAAAGGAAAGGCCGACAATGTTCGAGGTTTACCAGCTTCTGAGAGCTGTTGGAGAGAAATATCATTTCAGTGCAGCTGATGATGAATTGATGATGCAACCTCAAAATGCCAATCCTGAAGATGAGCTTATTGTAGCAAAGTGGTTAAGCCTATGTGATGAGTAAGTGCTTGTCAGATACCAAATATGATAGGAGTTGGTTTAACTTGGAATAATCAGGTCGATTTGAATCGTTTCTCTATCTTTTATCAGGCGAGCACTAGGATTTGTCATTCAATTGTAATGTCTATCAATATGTGGTGTTTACATTTGTACATCCTTGCCTTGCTGTGTATCCTCAGGATTGTCTTCTCCTTGTGTTGTAAGATGGATCAGCTGTATCGTCATCCAAATTTTAGCTGTAGTGGTAGCAATGGGAAACAATGTTGGTCCATCAGTCATGCTTCTGCAGCGTTGTGGTGCTTTTCGTTTAGCATTTCTGTATCATTTGCATACTCCTTTCTAGATTCAAATGTTAGACCAGTCTGGACTGGTTTTCAGAGGTGAGAGTTTTATTTTGTAGTTCGAAAAAGTCTGGGACATGATGGTAGGCACCTGACAGGGTGTTTTTGTATATGCACGATGTGGTACTTATTTATATTACATTATTACATGATTTACATCCTGGGGCTTATGTATATAATTGGCGCATATTTCTTATTTGATTTGTGGTGCTGCTTTCCAGCAGCCAGATGACGCTGCAGCCAGCAGCAGACCTCTCATTTCATTTCTGTGTTTCACTGAGAGAGTCGTGCTACCGAAATAAGTTTATGGAGCACGTGTCCATCACTCCATCCCTAACAGAAGAATATTTAACCCTGCAGATGGAGATGTGCATCCTTTTGATTAAAGTATATTTCTTCTTCGAAATGCCAGCACTTCTGTTTCCTGTCTACGACTTCAAATATAAAACCCCATAAGTTTTGTTACAAAACAGTTACCTCCAAAAAAATATGAATTATGATGACAAAACCCAATGACACCGAACATATTTCTCATCAACAAAGTAGCAGAGTTGTAGGATGTCCAACTCGGAAATAAAATACTATCACTCAGATCATTGGCTTGAAAAATTATGTCTTCAAAGTACATAATTCTGGGTTTATTACATGGATTCCAAATTACCCAAACAATAGTGCTGCTCGGCAATCTTGCTGTTTCTTCATGTTTCCAACATAAAAACAGGAAAAGCAGATAGACCAATAACTGAAGGTGATGAAGCTAGACCATATTGAGGAGCTCCAAATTGTAAGTCCGACCCAACTGAAATCTCAGTCTCAAGATGGGCCATTCGCCAAGAAGCTTAGTAAGAATGGGCAGCAAAGATGTCAGAACACAGATTGCAACAGCCAGCCATGGGAGGCGAGGAGCCAGGACAGTGTATAAACCAGTTGCAAATGCTGTGGTGGTTGCCATGTAAGCAAACCACATAAGTTTCTTGGTAAAAGACCTGTAGTAAAGCAAGAAATCAAGATCCTCCCACCTTGCTATGACGCATATGAAGGCAACAGCAAGTGCGGAGCACATTGCTAAGGTGTCGAGGACCAAGAATGCCTGAAATGCAAATTTTCTAGACATGATGGGAAGCCCCTCGTTTCCAGCATCGGTGCTATATCCTCCGGGCAAAGTGAAAGCAGCAGCAAAAGTTATTGTGGCGATGAGGATGGCTACTAGAGAAGTGTTTCCTGTGTATGTTTGAGTAAGTGACTTGATATCCTTCTTTGATAAGTCGGTCACTTTACCCTTGACTTCCATGTGGAGATTAAAAATAGAAGATGCATCTTGAGGATCAGCTTTCAGCATAAGCATGGATATTTCGTTCTGCATAAGTTTATAAAATTATTCTGTATAAATTTAAAGAAATAATATGGCAATGGTGCTTGCATCAATATTTAATTAATATAACACTCATGGAAAAATGAAAACCTACAACTCCACGGTTTGTTGTCACCATTGGCGGATCCAGGGGGGCTGCAGCCCCCCTTGAGGGTGATTTCTCCACTAAATACTGTAGCAATTACTGTAGCATAAGCATCAAATCACCATTAAATCTTAATTGCGAATCAACATCTTTCTTATTTAGCCCCCCTTGTCTCAATCCCGGATCCGCCACTGGTTGTGACAGTTGCTGAAATCAATGTAGTCATTTATTTCTAGTGTCCTTATTTTCTTTGAACTTACTAGTTAATTGTGGGATCTTAGTTGTTATTTGTGGGATCTATTTAATTGCGCCTGTGCGTCGGCGTTCTGTGCACACTAGCACTAAATGATACAAGGACTAGTCGGATTCCAGAAGTTAACATAGATGGTAGGAAAACAGTATAGACTGACGTGATGGAAAAAAACATACGCACCCAGTTCAAAGTCTTGGCAAGGTCAGTGGGCAATACCCAGTTTGCTGGGCTGCCGTTGTTGTTAAGCACTGTGACATCTATGTCTGGGTGAAGCAGTAAAGCAGCGACCATCTGGGGATTGCACTTGTCGACTGCGTGGTGCAGAGCAGTATCTCCGTTTTGATCTTGCATGTTAACGAGTCTACCAGATATTGGCAAAGCCAGGACAAAATCTACGAACTCCGTCTGTTGATACCGTACAGCTATTTGCAGAGCTGTCTGACCATCACCTGTTGTTAAGCGGTAAACCCAGGGCGCATCTGGACAATGTTTAAGGAGCTCTCGGGCGACACCAACATGGCCACGAAATGCAGCAGCAACAAGAAGAGGGATACCCTTTGAGGATACATGGTACCCTAAAGACCGATCGTGTTCCAACAAGACTCTTATCACGTCAATCTTGTCCCAAAGTGCAGCCAGCTGCGTTGGAGTGTTATTATCCCTGCCTTCTTCTCTGGCCAGAGCAGGACGTGTCTCCATAATCTTTGTAGCGATTGCTGCAAATCAGGGCAGTAAAGACGGTCAACAGCCATGGACTGATGGCAAGTATCAAATTTTAGTTTTACAGATTCCGCGGGTCCTACCTGAATTACCATTTTTGACGGCTGCATGTAGAACATTATAGCCCTTGGCTCCCCCATGAGCAGAATTAGGAATCTCCATCAGTTTCTCGAAGACATTCCCATAATCTCTCATCACCGCGACGAACATGGGTGACTCACCGTATTCGTTCACAGCATGCGACAGGGCTGGCTCTGCTTCTATCAGCTCCAGTGCCAGCTCCGTGTGTCCGCTGCGTATGGCGTGGTGCAGCACGTTGCATCGGTGCTTGTCTTGCTTCAGGATCGTCTCCCTCTGCTGCTGGTCAAGGCAGCACCTGAGCAAAAGAGAAGCTACGGAGGCACGGCCGCTCACCACGGCGGCGAGCAGAGGGGTCTCGCCGTCCGAGTTGACGGCAGCGAGGAGTGACGGGTTCAGGGCCTGGACCTCCTTGCAGAACACCTCATGGCCATGGATGGCGGCGATGTGGAGGCATGTGTTCCCCTGAGGAGTGGTTCCATCCAGCACGCCCGGAATATGCAGATACAGGTGCCTCATTTCTGCGACATGACCACACACTGCTGCTTCGAGGAGTCGGTCCATCTCCATCACCTGAGGACGTATAGGTGATATTACACAAACTGACACGTTTTATCAACTTGACATGATACATAGCGGATAAACCATACGTACCGACGTGAAATACTCGGCGTGGATACTTAGATTATTCAGGTGGAACTGTAAAGCAGCGATCATGTCCGTGTTATCGTTTCTGGCTGCGAGTTGCAGACTAGTTTCTCCTCTGTCATTGGGCAGCTTAATAAGATGCTGAAGTTGTGAAGACCTCACCACAAACCTCACAAAATCTGCCTGACCATACGATAGAGCTATATGAAGACATGTCAAACCCCTTGCGTCGCAGTAGGGAGGATCAGGACAATGTCTAAGAAGCTCTCGAGCAACACCAACATGGCCCTGAGATGCTGCGATACAAAGAAGTGGAGCACCAGCACCATCCGTGGAGATTAAATAACCCAGAGACGGGTCATGTTGCAACAATACTGTAAGCACGTCAATCTTGTTCTCAATTACGGCCAGGTGCATTGGTGTACGCTTATCATCATTTTCTTGTCTGGCTAGCACTGGACGTGCCTCCATAACCCTTTTAGCCATAACTGAAAGCAAATCAAGGCAAGAAACAGGTGACCAAAGCTGACGATAGCTATTAGATATGATGTTTCTGTGAAGAAAGCAACAAATTTCACAATCCTAATTATTCCAGTTAGCTGTATGCATAGGTCTTACCTGCATTACCACTTGTCACAGCAGCATGCAGAGCATTGCACCTACGGGGTCCCCCATGAGCCGCACCAGGAATCTCCAACAGCTTCTCCAAGACGTCCCCATAATTTCTCATCACCGCGGTGTACATGGGTGACTCGTTATAATTGTTCACAACACGTGACAGGTCAGGCTCTGCTTGTATCAGCTCCAGCGCGAGCTCCCTGTGTCCGCTGCAGATGGCATGGTGTAGTGCGTTGAATCCATGCTTGTCTCGCTTCAGGATCGTCGCGCTCAGCTGCTGCTCATGGCAGAACCTAAGTAAAACAGAAGCTAAAGTGGCACGGCCCCTAGCCACAGCGGTGAGCAGTGGCGTCTCGTCATCAGCATTGGTGGCCCCGACTAGAGGAAGACGACACTGGTTGAGCTACAGGACAAACTCGCAGAACCCCTGGTGGCCATGGATGGAGGCGATGTGGAGGCAGGTGTTCCCCTGTGACGTGGTTCCAAGAAGCACTTCTGGCTCATGATCAGCGAGGTGGCACATAGCTGTTGTGTCTCCAGTTGTTGCTGCTTCTCGGAGACGCCTATCCATTGGAGCTGCTCCTGATGACTCAGTGGCTGACGAAGTGGTTGCTCCTTCTGACGAACTAGTCGAAGTTGTGTCGTCAGGTACCTATAGTAAAAAAAGAAAACTATATGAATTCTTAATAAGACTAATCATACGGTTACACCATAAACATCTACTAGTAATTTGGTAGACTCTAACGAAGAAACATTTCACATTCTTGATAGAATTATTAAAATCGCTGCCAAACGGTAAAAAGAGAGAAATGTTTTAGGGATAATCACTTGGAACCAATTCTCGTTTTTTAAGTAGTCCAGAGAAACACCCAAAACCTGGTTTCTCCTTATTCTAGCTCTAGTTTCAAGATTCTATATGTGCTTCTAGATTGCACACATCTACCATTATTAATATAGGGTAGACCCAGTGCCAGAGGCTCCCACACGAGTGGGGTCTGGGGAAGGGAATAACCGAAGCAAAGTCTTACCCCCGCAGAAATTCTGCAAAGAGACGGCTTCGAACCCAGGACCTGGTGACTCGGCGAGCTAGCACTCACCAGCTGCACCAGGCCTGCCCTTCTATCTACCATTATTAATATAAAAAAAACTAAATCATGGTATATATGCATGATGTGTGTCACCATTCTGACTGCTTATACATTATGTGGAAGCTATGATTGTATCGATTTTAACACATATCTTAAGACAAGGTTTCAACTAAATGTATGTCCATTTAGATCCTCTACCTAATAGTTCGTAGTACTTAGCTTGAGGAAGTTACTTAATAATTCTTTTTACTAGCTAGACTATTAGTTATGGTGTTTGAATCCACAAGTGATAATTTTATATCTATTAAAAATTAGTAGGTACGAACTAAACATCACCATGTAACAAAAGACACAAAGACTTTGCAGATACTTGTTTTTAACGAAAGACATGAAGATGTTGTGGATACTTTTTTTTAATGATGGACCCATTGAGAAAGAAAACGTACGGTTAAAGCCTTGGCATGGTTACCAGCGCTGTCAAGCACTGTGACATCTATGTCTTGGTGAAGCAAAAAAGCATCAACCATCTTGGTCTCGCAATTGCTGGCTGCCAGATGCAGAGCAGTTTCCCCGTTGTTATCTGCCAGGTTAATAAGATGCTGAAGTTGTGGAGACCTCACGACAAAGCTCACAAAATCTGCTTGACCAAATGATACAGCTTTGTGAAGACATGTCGAGCCCGTTACATCGCAGTAGGGAGGATCAGGACAATGTCTAAGAAGCTCTCGAGCTACACCAACATTGCCCTGAATTGCTGCGGTACAAAGAAGAGGGAAGTCATCTGAGGAGATTAAATAACCCAGAGACGGGTCATGTTGCAACAATACTGTAAGCACGTCAATCTTGTTCTCAATTACGGCCAGGTGCATTGGTGTACGCTTATCATCATTTTCTTGTCTGGCTAGCTCTGGACGTGCATCCATAACCCTTTTAGCCATAACTGAAAGTAAATCAAGGCAAGAAACAGGTGATCAAAGCTGACGATAGTTATTAGATATGATGTTTCTGTGAAGAAAGTAACAAATGTCACAATCCTTAATTATTCCAGTTAGCTGTAATGCTGTATGCATTGGTCTCACCTGCATTACCACTTGTCACGGCAGCATGCAGAGCATTGTACCCGCGGGCTCCCCCAACGGCCGCAGCTGGAATCACCAACAGTTTTTCCAAGATATCACCATAATTTCTCATCACCGCGCTGTACATAGGTGACTCCTTATAATTGTTCACAGCTTGCGACAGGTCAGGCTCTGCTTGTATCAGCTCCAGCGCGAGCTCCCTGTGTCCGCTGCAGATGGCATGGTGTAGTGCGTTGAATCCACGCTTGTCTCGCTTCAGGATCGTCTCGCTCAGCTGCTGCTCATGGCAGAACCTAAGTAAAACAGAAGCTAAAGTGGCACAGCCCCTAGCCACAGCAGTGAGCAGCGGCGTCTCGTCATCGGCATTGGTGGCCCCGACTAGAGGAAGACGACACTGGTTGAGCGTCAGGACAAACTCGCAGAACCCCTGGTGGCCATGGATGGAGGCGATGTGGAGGCAGGTGTTCCCCTGTGACGTGGTTCCAAGAAGCACTTCTGGCTCATGATCAGCGAGGTGGCGCATAGCTGTTGTGTCCCCAGTTGTTGCTGCTTCTAGGAGACGCCTATCCATTGGAGCTGCTCCTGATGACTCAGTGGCTGACGAAGTGGTTGCTCCTTCTGACGAACTAGTCGAAGTTGTGTCGTCAGGTACCTATAGTAAAAAAAGAAAACTATATGAATTCTTAATAAGACTAATCATACGGTTACACCATAAACATCTACTAGTAATTTGGTAGACTCTAACGAAGAAACATTTCACATTCTTGATAGAATTATTAAAATCGCTGCCAAACGGTAAAAAGAGAGAAATGTTTTAGGGATAATCACTTGGAACCAATTCTCGTTTTTTAAGTAGTCCAGAGAAACACCCAAAACCTAGTTTCTCCTTATTCTAGCTCAAGATTCTATATGTGCTTCTAAATTGCACACTTCTACCATTATTAATATAAAAAAACTAAATCATGGTATATATGCATGATGTGTGTCACCATTCTGACCGCTTATACATTATGTGGAAGCTATGATTGTATCGATTTTTAACACATATCTTAAGACAAGGTTTCAACTAAATGTATGTCCATTTAGATCCTCTACCTAATAGTTCGTAGTACTTAGCTTGAGGAAGTTACTTAATAATTCTTTTTACTAGCTAGACTATTAGTTATGGTGTTTGAATCCACCAGTGATAATTTTATAGGTATTAAAAATTGGTAGCTACGAACTAAACATCACCATGTAACAAAAGACACAAAGACTTTGCAGATACTTGTTTTTAACGAAAGACAAGATGTTGTGGATACTTTTTTTTAATGATGGACCCATTGAGAAAGAAAACGTACGGTGATTAAAACCTTGGCATGGTTACCGGCGCTGTCAAGCACTGTGACATCTATGTCTTGGTGAAGCAAAAAAGCATCAACCATCTTGGTCTCGTAATTGCTGGCTGCCAGATGCAGAGCAGTTTCCCCGTTGTTATCTGCAAGGTTAATAAGATGCTGAAGTTCTTGAGAGCCCAGGACAAATTCTACAAACTCTGCCTGACCAGATAATACAGCTTCGTGAAGACACGTTGAGCCATTTGCATCGCAGTAGGGAGCATCAGGGCAACGTTTAAGAAGCTCTCGAGCAACGCCAACATGGCCCTCAGATGCTGCGGCACAAAGAAGAGGTTTTCCTGCTGTGGAGATTAGGTAGCCTAAAGACAGATCATGTTCTAGCAATACTGTTATCACGTCAATCTTGTCCTCATATGCAGCCAGGTGTATTGGAGTATGCTTATTCTCAGTTTCTTCACTGACTAGCCAAGGACGTGTCTCCATAATCCTTTTGGCAATAACTGAAAGCAAATCAAGGCAACAAGCATGAATAATGAAATATGAGGATTAGTAGATTACATAGAAATTAATAAGTAACTTTTGACGTATACACAAATTTCAATAATTCTATCAGGTTAAGCAGATGGCCGTATGCTGTCCAGCAGGTACATTCCCATTATCCCATATACACTATGTAGAGTACAGACTCACCTTTATTGCCATTTCTGACAGCAGCATGAAGAGCATTGAAGCTGAAGGCCCCTGAATGGGCCGAATCAGGAATCCCCAACAATTTATCGAGCACATCTTCAAAGTTTCTCATTGCCGCGATGAACATTGGTGACTCGTGGCGTTCATTGGCAACTTTCGACAAGGCAGGCTCTGCTTCAATCAGCTGGAGCGCCAGCGTCCTATATCCTCTGCGGATGGCATGGTGTAGCGCATTGCACCCGCTCTTGTCTTGCTTCAGGATCGTCTCGCTCATCTGCCGATCACGGCAGTGCCTGAGGAGGACAGATGCTAAAGTGTCACGGCCCCTCGTCACGGCGGTGAGCAGCGGCGTCTCCCCGTCTTCGTTGATGGCCGTGAGTAGAGTGAGAGATTGTTGCAGCTCCAGGACATCCTTGCAGAATCCCTCGTGGCCATGGATGGAGGCGATGTGGAGGCAGGTGTTTCCCTGTGGAGTGATTCCAAGCAGGACTCCCGGCTCATGAACAGCGAGGTGGTTCATTTCTGCGGCATCACCAGATATGGCTGCTTGGAGGAGCCGCCTGTCCATCCCTGCCTTCGAAACGATGCTTTCCGATCCACGTCTGGAGGATATGCATACAAGGATTATCATCAGGCACAAACATAACTGAAAGATGCAATTAAGACTCTAGAGTCAGGTGCATGAACACGGAAGAAAGAACGCATATATACCTCGCACACATGCCAGCCGTTCGAGCAGTGTGTTTACATGCCGACCGCAATAGCTTAAATGGGCGATGAGTCTCGACTGTCGACTCTCGAGTCAACTATCCAAGTCAATTATTACCGTGTCGAGGGGTCTGAACGGTAGGAGCCCAGACGACCGAACCGAGAGTGGGTAGTCAGGTAGTGTGCTTCATTTGCACCAGTTTAGCCATAAAGCACATCCGTCCATTACATGATTTCGTCAATATAAGAAAAAAAATATATAAAGTACGTGCGTCAGCTGTAAAGTGCCGCTAACTACGTTTCAACAACCTTTGTACCCATTTTTTATTTAGCCTTTATTTATATTAGACTGACGTTTCCTGGTGCTTTCGTTCTGCGTCGTATTTCATGGTTTCAAGTACCTTTCCAAGTAAAATTTAATGACCCTAGGCAGCGGTCCATTGAATTGGAGAATAGTGACAAAGGATTAGCATCCAAATCCATAGGTATATATCAAGTTCCTGTGAAGAAAGTAAGAAATTTCACAGCCTGTATGCGATGGCGATGCATAGGTCTCACCTGCTTTACCACTTGTCACGGCAGCATGCAGAGCATTGCACCTACGGGGTTCCCATCAACCGCACCAGGAATCTGCAACAGCTTCTCCAAGACATCCCCATAATTTTTCATCACCGCGGTGTACAAGGGAGACTCGTTATATTTGTTCACATTATGCGACAGGGTGGGCTCTGCTTCTATCAGCTCCAGCACGAGCTTCCTTGCGAACACAAGGTCGACAAGTACCCTTGTGTGTTCGTTTTGTGATGAGTAATTGTCAATGTGATCCACGAAGTAGGTTGAGTGGTGACTAACCCTACTATAGCGAAAGCTACGTGTGCATGTCTCTTGGCTTGTGGTGTGCAGGTGTGAAGCACGGAGGCGGTGGTCGACGGCGAGGAGAAGGTCAAGTAGAGACGTGCCGTGTCGATGGACCGAGAGCGGTGAAGGGCAGATGTGAGGCTTGGACCGAGGGACCAGGAGGACGGGTGACCAGCCGCGGTGGTTGACATCTGGGACATCAACAAGCGCAAGTGTACATGAGAGTGACGGTGTTGATCGAGTCAAGACGGCGGACGTGCGGATCGAGCGAGGCTCAGGAGGACTTGGCGTGCCGGCCGATCAAGGACGGCGGTGACACGCATCGAGGCGGGGGACGCGTATGGAGTACGCTACTCGCGAGCGTGTTTGGTGATTTGGGCCTCAAAACCATCGGTGGCGGGTTTACGGGTTTGGGCCTCAAAACCCGGGCGGAGGTTCCGAGAAGGAACGGACGGCACGTGGCGGCATCGGGAAGTTCGCATCGAGGCGAAGCTACTGATGAGGAGGCGCCGTGGCCGTCGGATAAACATAACACCGGGTTGGACCATAACGCCCTTGGACTAAATGGTTCGACTCAATTGTATCCGGGGGCAAAACTGGGATTGTGTAATAGCCCTGTTAAATAGGATGAGGGAGCTCCCATCTCCCTCACCTCTCTCCCTATTTTTATTTTTCCTCTTCCACCTAGGGTTAGGTCTTCTAGTGTCTCTTGAGTGAGGTCAAAAATCTGAGGTTTTCATGGTGTATTCACTGTGATCAGTGGCGGATCTTGGATGAGGATCAAGGGGGGCTAAACAAAGAAGATTTAGAGCTAATGCTGAAAATTAATGGTAATTTCACACTAAGCAACAGTGATTAGTAAAGGAATCAGGCTGATTAGGGGGGGCTGTAGCCCCGGCAGCCCCCCTTTGGATCCGCCGCTGACTGTGATTTGGAGTGGGAATGGAGGCCCAAATCCTCCTCGTGCCCTCTGGGATTCCTCAGTTTAATCTGTGATTTTCGTTCACTAATTTTGCTCTTTTTTGTTCTTGACTATGATCTGAAATTCACGAAGTTTGAGTTGGGTTCGAGCCATAATTCTCCTGGAATAGCTCACCAACATCTTGCAGATCACCTGTTCAAGATTTGGGGCCGAGTTGTTTTGATTTGTTCAAGTTCTCATTGTTTTTGTTGGCTGCCCCCTTCTCTGTTCTTTTGCTCCGTTCGTCTCTGTTCGTCGCGTGGTTGCCGAGCACGGGAGCAGATCCATTAGCAGCGCTATCGTCGCAGTGTGCCTGCACGCCGTGCGTGCTCAACTGAGCGGTGCTCGCTTTGATCCAGGTGCTCGTCCGCTCGTTCTGCAGCTGGCCGTCTTGCCCAGTTCGTACGGAGCCCAGATCCGTTCTGTGTTGTGCCGTCAGCTTTTGTTCTTTCTCTGTTCGTGCGCTTGGGATTTTGGTCAGCAGTCCTCAGATGCACCTCGAAGGTGTCATGCGCTCCTTGCAGTGTGTCCTACAGCTGCGTTGCACTGGTCTTGGATTTCCGTCCTCCAGGTTCTCTGTTCGGAGGTGAGCAGCCCCACCGTGTGAGCGTCTCCTCTGTTGGTTGCAGGCCCTGTGTTTCTGTTCGTGAGCATATTGGACTACAGGAGGAGCTAGTCCGCCGTCCTAGCTGCTTGGTCTATCTTTGCTCGTTCTCTCTGATGCTGCTTGCTCGCCTTGAGCCTTTGAATTTTGATTGGTCAGAAGCATTCTTGCATCCGTGAATTACCTCAAGCAATCATTTGCTAATCATTGGAGTAGTAATTTATTTATTTCTTTTGCTTTGACTAGTATTCACGGTTTGCAAAGATTGCTTCTCCTTTTTCATGATGGCTTGTATTTTCTGGCCATATTTTCAGTCTATTTCTCTGGCCATGATTTTCGGTTTCACGTGCAGTTTAGTGGTTTGAGCTCCGATTTGTGTTCCGTCTTTTGCGTTAGATTCCTACCGTTTTGAGGAATTTTTCAAAGTACTCTTGTCACTAGTTGACTTGGGTATTTTAGTTCCGGAACTCGTGTGTGCTTGGCAGTGACTTTGGGACGGTGGCCAAATATTTCAAAAGAAATTTGAGGCTCCCATTCACTCCCCTCTGGTCGTCGTTTTCGGTCGTTCATTCCTATGTCCCCTGAAGACGGCATGGTGCAGTGAGTTGAATCCTCGCTTGTCTTGCTTCAGGATCATCTTCCTCAGCTGCTGATCACCGCAGAACCTAACAAGCAAAACAGAAGCTAAACTATCACGACCCCTTGACACGGCGGTGAGCAGTGGCGTCTCTTCGTCTTCGTTGATGGCCGTGAGTAGAGTAACTGTTGCAGCTCCAGGACCAGCAGGACATCCTTGCAGAATCTCTCGTGGCCATGGATGGCGGCGATGTGGAGGCAGTTATTTCCCTGTGGAGTGATTCCAAGCAGCACGCCTGGAACATGAAGATGCAGGTGCTTTATTTCTGCTGCATCACCAGATATGGCTGTAGGGATGAAAACGATTGGAAACGATCGATAGGAGGCTAAATCACTTTCGTTTTCACATCTTTTTCTCGAAAACGAAATCGATACGATATTGTCGGAAACGAATACGGCGCTGATATTCCGGTAATTTCGAAAATGATAGTAGTCGCTCGGAAAATACGTCGATAACGATCAGAATCCATGAGAACGGTATTAAAAAACGATAAACACGCCAAACTGTAGAACATGAGAAGATCCATATAACTCGACCTATCTCACATGACAATAGTAAATAAAGCCACAATTGACAAGATCACAAGCTGAAACCACACAATCTTAGGTCTCAAATAGTATGTGTCGCAAGTAGCAGCCAACACATCATATACAAGGTAAAGGCTAGAAAAAAGAATCTCGAGTGTTGATTGCCTTCTTCTTATACACATGAAATACTTCCGTTAGATAGTTCATTTCCAAAAATTATTTGCCTTGTGTGCAGATGTGATCATTTCCAAAAAAATTTGCCTTGTGTGCTTGCAGCTTGCGTGTACAGATGTGATCATTTTCAAAAAAAATTGTCTTGTGTGCTTGCGTGTGTAATGCATTGTATATTTATAAATAAATAAGGATTTATTAATTAAAGGCCTTTGAATCGATAATTACCGACAGTAAATTACCGGTTAAATACGGGAATCTTCGAAAACGATCGGAAGAGGGCAAAATCATTTTCGTTTTCGTTTCCGATTATTTTTACCGTTATCATTTTCGTTTTTTCGGTTACCGCTATCATTTTCGTTTAGGCATAAAAATCGGAAAAAACTCGAAAACGATTTCGAAAAATCGGATATTGTCATTTTCGTTTTCATCCCTATATGGCTGCTTGGAGGAGCCGCCTGTCCATCCCGGCCTTCTCCAACAATGAAACGAAGCCTTTTCCGATCCACGTCTGGAGGAAAGTGGTAATTGATATGCATATATAAGGATTATCAGACACATAACTGAAAGATGCAACAAGGACTCTAAGGCCAGTCTCAATGGGGAGTTTCATTAAGTCATTTCCAAGACTGCCATGTCACGTGAAATAAAATAAAACTTGGATGAAACACTCACTCTCGATGAAGATTTTCATTCCATTTTTTCATAGGTGTTTAATTTCAAGGCTCACAGAGAGTTGGTAATCATGCCAAGAGGGTTTCATCTAGATAAAACCCATTCTCCCCCCCACCCCAACCCCCGCGTCGCTCTGCGTACAGAGCGACTCGGGGGCAACTCCTCCACCACCAACACCCCGACGCTGGGCAAGCTCCGCCGCCACCGCCGCTCCCCAGCTAGCGGCAGTGGCGGCTAGTTGTGGTGCCCAAAAAGGCACACCCACAACGTCTTCTTCCTCTCCTCTCCTCCCCTCTTCCCCTTTCCACCTCGGAGCTACATGGTGCAAGGAACGGCCAACGGCGAAGCTCCAAGCGTTCGATTCGGGTCCCCTCGGCTTGCATCCGGCACCCCGCGCCATGGATCCACCCTTCCGCGGCTGGCTGGAGCTCCAGGTGGCCGGGCCATGGCCGCCTTGCCCAGATCCGGCCTGCGGCTATTGCCTGCTTGGCGGGCGGCGGCTGGAGGCCAAGTGGCCACGTGTTGGCGGCGCCGGTGCTCCTGGTACATCGCGCGGAGTGGGGCGCTGCAGTCGGTGCTGGACTTCTGCTCCGCCTGCAGGAGCGCACCCTCATCGTGTCGCAAACGTAGGGCAGCGGTGGTGCGCGTGGCGGGTGTGGGGCTAGCGGGTGCCAGCATGCCCATCGGCCTCGTCCTACCTTCCGCGCCGGCTTGGGACCCGAGCCCAGCCTCCTCCCTATGGCGCCCGTGTGATGGGGATAGCGCTGCTGCAACCGTTTCCTCCGGTCGGCATCGGAGATGTGGGCGTTCGTGGGGCGACGGTTGTGCTGGGTGCTAGCCCGTGGCGTCAGCGGCCGTGGAGTCGCGCGGGCCCTTGGTGGTGGCTACCGTCCCGCTCCGGTGTGTCTAACCGGCGGCGAGCCATGGGGCGAGCACGGCGGCCAGATAGGGCGAGCCGCGAGGACACGGAGGCAGCGCCGCTAGACCCCACGCTGCTCGTTGTTCGCCCCCCGAGCGATGGCCGTGGCGCAGCCCCTCTACCACGGCGGCGACGGTCGTTGATCGCCGGCGTGTAAGGTCCAAATGGCTAGAGGGGGGTGAATAGCCTATTTAAAATTCTACAAGCTTCATTAAACAAACACGTTAGTATAAAAGATGACTAAGCTAATTCTAGCACTAGCTCAACTACACTATGCAAGCCACCTATGCAATTCTAGTGAAGCAAGGCTATGATCTCTAATACACACCAACAAGACTAAGTCACTAAGCTACTTACTCCTATATAAAAAAAGCTACACTAAGCAACCTACACTAGGATTAGTACAAGAAAGTAAAGAGCAAGTGACTTGATTCTTGTACCAACGATATAGAATCAATCACAATGATCAACCACAAGAGAAAACCTCAGCAAAGAGATGACACAAGATTTTTTACCGAGGTTCACTTGCTTCCCGGCAAGCTACTCCTCGTTGTGGCGATGCACCCACTTGTCGGTTCGCGAGCTAATCGACTATCAAGAGTCGAGCCCTCGGTAGGCGCTGCACAACCACACACAAGATGGGGATCCTCCAAGCCACGAGCTTCACTAGAGTATCCAATTTGCGAACTCCCGCGGGGAAGGATCAAGAACCCCTTACAACACTTGGTGAGGGCTCCAACAATCTTCAATTGTGAGCTCAATCACCTCCGCTGCTCCAAGCCGTCTACCGTGTCGGGAAACACGGAAGAGTAACAAGAAATCCGCAGCAACTCGAAGATCAAGTGCCTCTAGAATGCAATTCTCAAGCAATGCACTTGAATCTCACTCAATCTCACTCAAGATGTGCAACCAAGCAAAGGGATGAGTGGAGGAGGTGTTCTCTAGCTCAAAGGATGTCTCTAGGTCTCAAAATGTGCAAGAGTTACCCTCAAACCCCGAACATCTTCTATTTATAGCGAAGGGGTACGCAGCTAGCCGTTATCGTACGACACAGTTCAAATCGTGTTGACCGGACGCACCGGTCAGGGTGACCGGGCGCGTCCGGTCACTACAGGACAAGCATGAACAGTGCGTGTCAGAAGTAGCCGTTGCCCTAACCGGACGCGCCCTAGCGTATGACCGGACGCGCTGCACCTGGCGTCCGGTCGGAGTCCAGTAAGCTCCCACCGCGACCGGACGCGTCCGATCGCACGTGACCGGACAAGCCAGCCGCGTCCGATCGGAGTCCAGTAACGATCCACTCAAGACCGGACGCGTCCGGTCGAACATGACCGGACGTGCCACCGCGTCCGATCGCATCCGCCCTCCGTGCTGAACTCCTGGGTGTGTGACCGGACGTGCCGGTTCCGCGAGGGACCGGACGCGCCGGTCCGCGACTCTACTCACACGCGTGTCTGTCTGTGGTTTGAACTGACCGGACGCGCCAGCCACGTCCGGTCAATTCTACCACAGCGTCCGGTCACTGTATTTTCAGTGATAATTATTTCGGACTTTCGCCACCTTTTCTCGCCTCCGGCACAATAGAAAATAGGCATTTCATTTCCTCGAAAACACCTGAATCCCGCGCTCGCAAACTCGGCGGGAGGGAGAGCGAACCCCAAACCCCTTACTACCGCTCAAACACCACTGCCTTCACAAATGTGCTAACTCCACCATGTGTATATCACCATGTGCATGTGTGTTAGCATTTCACAAATATTTTTCAAGGCGTTATGTTAGCTCTTAACTAGATCCTAATGCATATGCTCAAGACATTGATCTAGTGGCACTTGATTCCCGAGCTAACCGTGATTGCCCCTCTTGATAGTCGGCTATGTATCCTAAATCCGGTCAATCACTTCTCTACTCATCGTAGACCGGCAAAAGGAAAACCCTATGGTTATACCTTTGTCTTGCGCTCTTAGATCCTTCTCTTCCACTTGATCATCATGACCATCATTTTATGTGGATTTCTTCATGATCTTGCTCATCATTTCATGCACCAAATCATGTGGTCTTGTGGCCATCTCTCCATGCCATTTCCACCTCCATCACATGTTGCTTATGCCTATCTTAATCACACTTGATACAATAGCATTAGCAACTTGGTGTCATTAATTACCAAAACCAAACTTGGGCTTTCACGGCGCCGTGGCTGACCTCCCTACGCGCGGTATGCTCGGAACCATGGCATGCTGGATTGGAAATTGGGCGTAAAGCCCCGTCTGGGCTTTGTTCCGGACTGGCGGCGGTGTTGCAGCCTGCGTCATCTCCCTCCTTGGAGGCATCGACGAATCTCCATTCCGCGAACTGGGGCAGGCGCGGGTGCGGGCAGTATGTTCTGGGATGAAAATCCTTCCTGAATGCTCTCACAATGACGATGGTGTTTGCGGATGTTTGTCCCCTTCCTAAAGGCGTCACTGGAGCGCTCAAAGCTGCCCTGCCCTGCCCCAATGGCCCCAGCTCAGCTGCTCTACTCCGACTCTGACTTGCCGTCTGCAGGTCTCCGGGTGAAAGCCCTTACGAGCTTGGTGCTATGACTATTGATGATGGTGTCTGTGGACGTCATTTTCTTCTTGAAGGCATCGACATTGGCACGCCTGCTTTTCGCCATGCCCCCGCACGATCTTGTGCTCCCTGGTTTGTCTCCCCACCCTTTGTGTCTCCTACTCCTTGTTCCCCTCTTGGGTGAGGCTGGCCCTGGCGGTCGGTCGTTGCCAATGTTTCGACGAGTGTTCTCCTCTGGCGCCTCTGCTCTGTCGGTGCTCTCCTTGACGGTGCCAGAATATCAAATGCCGGGTGGTGTTTCCACCGCTGCCGCCATTCCCCTCCAAGGCTTCCTCCCCATGGACGGCGTTGGATGGTGGTACGTGGGTCCGGATATGCTAGAGGATGTCACCATCAGTTCCAAGGGAGGTCGTCGTGTCTGATGATCCTGGCCTTGCGTGTCCGTCACCACTCCTTGATGGTGCTAGAATATCAAATGCTGGGTGCTTTCCACCGCTGCCGCCATTCTCCTCTAACCCCGTGGACAGCGTTGGATGGTGGTATGTGGGCCCAGATGTGCTAGAGGATGTCACCATCAGTCTGAGGAATGGTGGAGGGCACAATGGTCACAGTGAAACCGGCGAGTATGCTGTTCGGCGGGGCGCAAATCGACGTTCGGTTGGCGTCTTTCGGCTTGTGTCTAGGCTTATCCTTAAGTCTGTTTAAGTGTTGGTGTTGTTGTAATCTCTCTCTCCACTGTACTTATCTGGACCTTTGTATTTGGATTGGCGCCACATCCTTCCACCTCCCGGCTTGCATCTGTGGAATGAATATTCAGGTGGGGATAGTTTATCCCTTCGGTGACCTTTCAAAAAAAATAAACCTATTTCTTCTCTCTTCTTTAATACACTACCATGTCATCCAAAATACCTATGTGGCAACCTATTTAATGTAAATAAAACTTACATGAAACCCCACTGAAACTAGCCAATGAGAGCAGGTACAATAATGGGCTTATAGCCAAGCTAATGCTGATGTGGAGGAGAGAAGGGAGGAGAGAGATGAGAGCTTGGCTCTCATGCAAGCACCAAGCTGGGCACGGAAGCATAGGTATTAGTGGGCCCAAATAGCAAGTGTTGTGAGGAGAAATAGGAGAGAGAAACTTTTTAAAGACAAATAGGAGACACTTATTGTATAACTTGACTCTTATAGCTTGTCTTATAGCCAAGCAACTTGGCTGTATTATTGCTCTTGCTCTGAGTCAGCGGCTTGAACACTGAAGAATAATGAAAGAGCGCATACCTGTCGCACACAACTCGGTGTCGGGAGCAGTAGCCGTAGGAATCGAAGGGTTGGCCAGCCGTTCGAGCAGTGTGCACACGGCGTCTGTGAATGGTAGGAGCCGAGAGCCCCAGACGACCGAACGTGGGTAGTGACTAGTCAGGTAGTGTGCTTCATTTGCGCCAGTTTAGCCATACAAGCACACATCCGTCCGTCACATGATTTCGTCAATAAGAAAATAAATATATAAAGTGGGTCAGATGTGCCGCTAACTACGTTTCAACAACCTTTGTAACCATTTTGTATTTAGCCTTTATTATATTAGACTGACGTTTCCTGGTGCTTACGTTATGCATCGTATTTTATGGTTTCAAGTACCTTTCCACGTAAAACTTAATGACCCTAGGCAGCAGTCCATTGAATCGGAGAATAGTGACAAAGGATTAGCAATTTAGCATCCAAATCCATAGGTATAAATCCAAGGGAAAAAACCAAATCCAAACCTACCGTAATACAAAATGATTAATGACCAATTCAATTCGGTTGCTCTTCGGTCTAAATCCACCCAACATGATCCAATAATAATAATACAAAAACTCTTATAACTATCTGTAAATTCTATGTTAACATCTAGACCTTAGAATCTAAAAGCTTGTCATTCAAACCTGAAAATTTCAAACTCGATTAAAATTTGATGATAGAGATGTGTAAGTATGCTGCACATTTTGTGCAGACCGATGTGGCTAGATATGTACATGGGCCCCTGCGAACACAAGGTTGACAAGTACCCTTGTGTGTTCGTTTTGTGATGAGTGATTGTCAATGTGATCCACGAAGTAGGTTGAGTGGTGACTAACCCTACCTTGGCGAAAGCCTTGTGTGCGACATGTCTCTTGGCTTGTGTTGTGCATGTGTGGAGCACGGAGGCGGTAGCCGACGGTGAGGTGAAGGTCAAGGAGGACGTGCCGTGCCGATGGACCGGAGGGGTGAAGGACGCACGTGAGGCTTGGACCGAGGGACCCGGAGGCCGGGTGGCTAGCCGCGGTGGCTGACACTTGGGACATCGACAAGCGCAAGAAGACATGGGAGTGACCGTGTTGACCGGGGAGGTGACACGCGTCAGATGGCGGGGGACGCGTATGGAGTACGCTACTCGCGGAGTGGTTTGATGGTTTGGGCCTCAAAACCATCGGAGGCGGGTTTACGGGTTTGGGCCTCAAAACCCGGGCGGAGGTTCCGAGGAGGAACGGACGGCACGTGGCGGCATCGGGGAGGTTGCGTCGAGGCGAAGCTACCGGTGAGGAGGCGCGGTGGCCGTCGGATCAAGATGAAGACCGGGTTGGACCTTTACGCCCTTGGGCTAAATGGTTTGGCTCATTTGTATCTAGGGGCAAATCGGGGATTGTGTAATAGCCCTGTTAAATAGAGGATGGCAGCCCCCTTGCCTCCTCACCTCCTCCATTTTCATTTTCTCCTTTAGGGTTTCCCCTCCTCTAGTTGCTTGTTGAGAGAGGTCCGCAGATTATTCACTCTTCTGTGTATTTTGAGTTTGGTACCTGAGATATGGTGGGAAGTGAGGCCTTTACCTCACGTTGCCCTCTGGGGTTCATATATTGGTGTTGTTCGTTGTGAGCCTGCTGTTCGTGGTTTCTTCCCCTTCGTGCTCTTACTTCAATCTTTTTGCTTGAGTTGTTTTGGTGGGTTTCGGTTGATCAGTGACGAGCTGTGACATGTGCTGAACTATTTCTCTCAAGGAGTCGCATCAATTTCACATGAGCTTGTAGATCGATCCGAATTTTGTTTTTCCAGTGATAACCCTGTTCTTACCTCAAATCTTTATTTCCCAGAGTTTGGGTTAATCCCAGGCAATGATTTCTTGGGGATAGAATCGAATCCTATTGAATTTCATCTCTGCAAGATTTTGTTGCAATCCTTCTTGATTTGATGGAGATCCGTTCAATTTTGCTCCAGGCGTGTCGCTGTTCTTAGCGTTCGCTTTCTTCTGTTCTTCGCTCGAGTTTCAGGTCGAGCGCTCCGGTGCAGACTCCGGTGCGAGCCACAGGCAGGCTGCGCTACCACCGACGAGTGCTCTCCGTGAACAGCGCTTCGCTCGATCCAGTCGCCTCGTCGTCCGTCGGTGAGCAGCCCCACCATCGAACTCTCTCTGTTCGTGCGTTTCTCGTGTTCGTCACTGTTCGTGAAATCCAGCTGCCATACGCTGAGCACTAGTGAGAGCTCCGATGGCCACCAGTGCATACTGCACCTCCTGAGCAAACCGACATGCACTGGCTGTGCGTCGGGCAGATCACCGGTGGTGGCCAGTGCCTTCAGCGTCGCACACTGCAGCTTTCCTCTGTCCGTTCGTAGTGCCAGCTTGCAGGCAGTTTTGAAAGGCATTTGTAGCAACGAAGTTCAGTGCTAATTTCATTTTCTTTGCTTCCGTGAGTTGTCTCTCCAAGCAATCATTGGCTCATTTTTGAGTATTATTTTAACTCATTTATTTGGAATACTACTCATGGTCTGAGAAGGTCCCGATTAGGTATTTACTAGAAGTGCTCAAGGTTAAAATTTTCTGTGCAATCCCTGGAATTTTTCAGCTTACTGTTTTTCTGCGTCTTACCCATTTACGTTCCGATCTGAGTTCCGCTTTTTGCGTTGATCTTCTATCGTCCCAAAGAATTTTTCTAGGTACTCTCGTCACCGGTTGGCTTGGGTATTCTAGTCTCGGGAACTCGCTTGTGGTTGGCGGTGATTTTGGGACAGCGGCCAAATATTTCGGAAGAAATTTGAGGCTCCCATTCACCCCTCCTCTGGTCGCCGTTTCCGGTCCTTCAGCCCCACATTGAAAGCTGGACCATATATAGAAATGAAACCTCACGTTCACACCTCAGAATTTTATAGCGAAATCGACTAAAATTTGCTGGAGTTGATTCAATACAATTGCCTGCTACTTTTCCGCAGATTGATGTGACTAGAATTATATATATAAGTAGACCTCATGTCCAAAACCGAACCGTACAATTAAATTCTCAACTTTAGTTAAATCGACTGAAACTTTTCATAGATGAATATGATTGTCCGCTAGTTTGTGTAGACCGATATGATTAAATATGTACGTGGACCCTCTCCGAAAGACGAGCACTAAAATTAAAATCTCAAATTCACACCTTAAAATTTTAGTAAAAAAACAACTTAAATTTATTTGTTCACAGCGGTTGACATAGGTGACTCGTTAGGCCAGTCTCAGTGGGGATTTCATGTCACTATTTCCAACACATCCAGATTTTGGAAACAGTGCAGAAGAGTTTCATCCCCATGAAACTATCTCTACTCCCATAAAACTCTTATCACCTCTCTCTTCATTAATATGGCGCCACATCAGCATAATTAATGCTCATGAAACTCTGATGAAACTCCATTGAGACTGGCCTTATATTCATCCACAGCACTAGTCCATAATTCGCTGCTCCCACAGACTAGAATCTTAGCCGACATAACCATTAATTGTTGCTGTATCGTTGTTGTTGCTGCTGCTATTATTACTCTCTCCGTCCGTTAGCAACCACGAAATAATGGCAACTGTATATTACTCCCTCGTGGAATATAAGAAATATAGTTTTGTCCTAGGTAAAAATATGTTGCCCTCTTCGTAAACACCCCAGACCGTTAGAATCTTGTTGTAGTATTGGATTGTTAGCCCATGTGGCACATGAAAAGTTGTGCTTGATGGGTTTAATACCACTTTGGAAATTTAGGGGGTCAGGGCCGGTTTATAATCCTTGTTGCTCCAAACGTGCACCTTCCTGTTAACCCTTAAGGGGGGTTGTTACCGGCTCATGTAAAGTCCGGTGCTGGTGCTACATTGTTGTCTTCTTATTCTTATTAGGACCAAGTGGGCCTTTATATATCAGTGGCATGCATTTTCTATTCTGCAATCGATGTACGGCTACGCCGTTGTCTAGATCTGTCACGTGCTTGGCCATGGTGGTGTTTTTTGTGGCGGTGAGGGGCTTCGTTGTAGGGTACTAGGGTAGGGGAGGAACTCTCTGCAATCGTCTATCGCGTGCTTGGCCATGGTGGTGAGGGGCTTCGTTGTAGGGTACTAGGGTAGGGGAGGAACTCCATAGGGGGGACCTCTCTGGCTCTCACAAGCTGGGAGGCACTCGGCGGCAAGATAGTGGGGCTCGTTCAAGCCACTGGCGTGCCAGTTGGCCGCCGTATTCCCTTGTCGCGACTTGTTCGCGCTCACAGGAGCTCCAGCCTTCCATGCCATGGCTCGACGCCGCCATCTTGGCACTTAGCACAAGCTCCCAGGCGCTTAGCAAACAATCCAAACATCTACCCTCACTACAGATCCTCACTAGGCAAGGAGAAGTGAGCCTCGCTGCTAGAACCAAATGTGCGCTTCATCCCTCAGCTTTGCTTAGATGAGTGTGGTCTGGTTTGCTGAATTTCACACTTATTTTGTGTTAGGATAATCATGACTTAGTTGTCGAGTTCTTGCATTTGGGTCATGTACATGTGTGTCATGTACTGAGTGTGCATGTATTCAAAACGAGATGTGTTCTCGTGGAGGATTGAGTCAATTTGCATGTAGATTAGGCTAGTTAGCAAGTTAGAGTGTGCGTGTGTTGCACAACAGGTTGTTAGCTAGTCTCTAGGACTTGCATGTGTTGAGTATACGATAGATTAGTATTAGCCACTGCATGTTAGCCAGGCACGTTTGGAGGCGTGGCTTGGTCAGAGGACCGTTTCATGCGGCGTACGTGCAGCATATGAGTGTGTGGCTCGGAAGCTGTGGAACGTGCGAGCACGCATGAGACCCAGGCAGTAGTGGCTCCCGTGTGCATGTGGGCAAGGCTATTTAGCCGTATATCCTGTTTAGTTCAGTGGAGCCGAGAGAAAAAGAGAGAGTGCCGGTGTTGTGTCGCCGCTGCGGCGTTCGTCGCCCCGGCAGGCGTGGGTCGCCCGGCGAGTCTCCTCTCGTGTTCCAAGTGTGTCCCGAGTTGTATTATCATTAATAATAGCCAAGATACAGGCGTTTGTTGCCGCGGCGTTCGTCGCCGGAATTTTCTTGTCTATTGTTTATGTTACTATGATCGTTCGGCAATCCTCGATTCTAACAATTGGTACCGGAGCCTAGGTTAGGGAGAGGAGAGCCAGCTGAAGATGTCGACGTCGCACCATGTACGGTCGTGGTGGAGCGTGTCATCGGTAGCATGGCAGAGATCCGAAAGCCTCGT
Organism: Saccharum spontaneum; assembly: GCA_022457205.1. Lineage (NCBI taxonomy): Eukaryota > Viridiplantae > Streptophyta > Magnoliopsida > Poales > Poaceae > Saccharum > Saccharum spontaneum. The sequence continues at coordinate 21,096,554 of CM039598.1, read as the reverse complement.
CGTGCGATTCGTTCGTGCTGGTGGCGGCCGGCACGAGGTGGCGATCAACGGCGGTGGGGCGCTCAAGCTCTGGACCGTGTGGCGGTCTACGGAGGTGCGGAGCACGGCGTGTGTCGCTGGCCGCAGATCGGCGTGTGTTGCCGAGAAGAAGACGGTGGCGTTCACACGGAGATGGGGCATGCAGACATGGCCACGTCAGGTCGCGAGGCCGTAGTGGCGGCCATGGCGATGAAGACGATGTCAGCTGCAGCAACTCCGACAACGACAAGTCAAGATTAGGGGGAGTTTGTTAGGATAATCATGACTTAGTTGTCGAGTTCTTGCATTTGGGTCATGTACATGTGTGTCATGTACTGAGTGTGCATGTACTCAAAACGAGATGTGTTCTCGTGGAGGATTGAGTCAATTTGCATGTAGATTAGGCTAGTTAGCAAGTTAGAGTGTGCATGCGTTGCACAACAGGTTGTTAGCTAGTCTCTAGGACTTGCATGTGTTGAGTATACGGTAGATTAGTATTAGCCACTGTATGTTAGCCAGACACGTTTGGAGGCGTGACTTGGTCAGAGGACCGTTTCATGCGGCGTACGTGTAGCATATGAGTGTGTGGCTCGGAAGCTGTGGAACGTGCGAGCACGCATGAGACCCGGGCAATAGTGGCTCCCGTGTGCATGTGGGCAAGGCTATGTAGCCGTGTATCCTGTTTAGTTTAGTGGAGCCGAGAGAAAAAGAGGGAGTGCCGGTGTTGTGTCGCCGCTGCGGCATTCGTCGCCCCGGCAGGCGTGGGTCGCCCGGCGAGTCTCCTCTCGTGTTCCAAGTGTGTCCCGGGTTGTATTATCATTAATAATAGCCAAGATACAGGCGTTCGTTGCCGCGGCGTTCGTGGCCGGAATTTTCTTGTCTATTGTTTATGTTACTATGATCGTTCGGCGATCCTCGATTCCAACATTTTGTCCTTTAGGTATCAATGTTTGAGAAATCAGTTTCAAAGATAAAGTTGAATGATCTTATGAAAGCAATAGATGATTTTACAGAGGACAATATTATTGGAACTGGTTGATCAGGAACTATGTACAGAGCAACACTTCCAGATGGTTCATTCGTTACTATCAAGAGGTTGCAGGACACTCAGCATTCGGAGGACCAATTTACATCTGAGATGTCAACACTGGGATGTGTAAGGCAACGTAACTTAGTGCGACTTTTGGGATGTCAACACTGCATTGCCAAGAATGAGAGGCTCCTGGTGTATAAGAACATGCCAAAGGGTTTGCTTTATGATAATTTGTACCAACAAAACAGTGAAAATGGCATTAGAACGGTCATTGAGGCTAAAAATTGCCATTGGGAGTGCTAGAGGATTGGTGTGGCTTCATCACAGTTGCAACCCTCATTCTTCATAGGAACATTAGTTCCAAGTGCATATTGCTTGATGATGACTATGAGCCTAAGATTTCCGATTTTTGTCTGGCAAGGCTTATCAATCCCACTGATACCCACCTGAGCACATTTGTGAACGGTGAGTTTGGTGACTTAGGGTATGTCGCTCTGGAGTATACAGCACTATTGTGGCCACTCATAAAGGGGATGTCTATAGCTTTGGGGTTGTCTTACTTGAACTTGTTACTCGTGAAGAGCCCACACATGTGTCAAATGCGCAAGAGAACTTCAAAGGGAGTTTGGTGAATTGGATGACTTACCTGTCAAACAACTCTATACTTTAGGATGCGATTGACAAGTCTTTGATTGGGAAGGCAGCGATGCTGAGCTGCTTCAATGCATGAAGGTTGCCTGCTCTTGTGTGCTTTCTTCTCCAAAGGAAAGGCCTACAATGTTCGAAATTTACCAGTTTCTGAGAGCTATTGGTGAGAAATATCATTTCAGTGCAGCTGATGATGAATTGACGATGCAACCTCAAAATGCCAATCCTGAAGATGAGCTTATTGTAGCAAACTAGTTGAACCTATGTGATGAGTAGTGCTTGTACCAAATATTATAGGAGTTGCTTTAACTTGGAATAATCAGGTCGATTAGAATCATTTCTATATCTTCTCTACTTCTGGCGCTACATGTCAGGCAAGCACTAGGATTTGTCATTCAATTGTAAGGTCTATCAAAATGTGTTGTTTACATTTGTACATCCTTGCCTTGTTGTGTATCCTCAGGATTATTTTCTCCTGGTGTCGTAAGATGGATCAGCAATGTGAAACTTCCAAATTTTAGCTGTGGTGGTAGCAATGTGAAACAATGTTGTCCCATCATTCATCTGCAGTTTCGGTGGTGCTTTCGTTTAGCATTTTTGTATCATTTTCATATTTATTTCTAATTTCAAATGTTAGACGAGTGTCGACTGGTTTTCAGAGGTGGGAGTTTTATTTTCTAGTTTGATAAAGCCTGGAACATGCTGGTAAGTACGCGGTACTTATATATTACATATTTACATATTACATCCTATGCCTTATGTATATAATTGCCCCATCTTTCTTTTTTGAGATGATACTTTCCAATAGCCAGATGACACTGCAGTAGATTCTGATTTCATTTCTGTGTTCCACTCAGAGAGGTAGAGAACTGTGCTACCGTAAGTTTATAGAACATGTGTCCATCCCTAGAAGAATGTTTATCCCTGCAGATGGAGATATGTATCCTTTTGATCAAAGTATACTTATTCCCCGAAAGCCCACTACCTCTGTTTCCTGTTTACAACATCAAATAGAAAACCCCAGAATTTTTATTTGCAAACAGTTACCTTTTGAAAAATATGAATTATGATGACAAAACCCGTGGAACCTAATGCATTTCTCATCAAGGTAGCGGTAGCAGACTTGTAGGATGTCCAATTCGGAAATAAAATACTATTGCTCGGGCTTGAAATATTCTGTGCTCAAAGTACATAATTATGCCTTTATTATAGGGATTCCAAGTTACCAAAACAATCGTGTTGTTCAGCAGTTAAACATTGCAACATATATTGTATCCTTATGTTTTCAACATAAAAACAAGAAAACAGATGGAACTAGTAACTCAAGGTGATGAAGCTAGAGCAAATCAAGGAGCTCCGACTTAAAAACCTGACCCAAACCCAACCGAAATCTCAGTCCCAAGATGGGTCATTGTTGACGGTGGATAGCGTCAACATTTTATGGCACAATAAACATGAGAAATGATTAATAAACATGGAAATAGAGGAGTCTAGGGTTTTATCTGACAAATTCCACGAGTTTTGGTGAATTGTTATTTTCTAGGGATTATTCTAGAAAAGCCGACAAGAGGGACCTAATTATCAAACGGATTATTGGAATTCCACCGCGAAAGATATGCTAGAAGACTTTAGAAGACATGAGAAGGCAGTATGCGAAAGCGGGACTCCAGAAGCTTCTAGAGGAGGCCGGGCGGCACAATGCCCCCAGGCCGACTGGCCCCTAGCTGTCGGCCCCACCTGTTATCTTCTGCGAGCCTCCTCCACCGACCTTGAGGATCAATCTTAGCCCTACGTCAAGTCGGTTCGATCCAAGGGTTCACATGCATCTCACCGAACTATATATACGGAGCCTGAACCTCCTGGAGCCATCAAGTCATTTGGAGATCAAGCCATACAGAGCCAGAAACCCTAGTTCATCAGAGTTCCTCTAGTTTATAGCGATAAGTTAGATTAGATCTAGAGGGAGTCAACTTGGTCAACCTAGTTTGGATTCCCGACGTTGTTAAGAGCGTGGAGATAAGTACTATTCTTGTGCTCTCACGTCTCATTGTATTATTCATCATTGTGTGTTTATTACAGTGTTATGGCAACATTAATCTTCATCTTGTTTATGTTCTTGATTGCAATGTTCATTGTTTACTTTGATGATATGTCTAGCATAGTTACTTTATTATTATTGAGTTCATGCATATGCTCATATAGCGTTTATCCTAAGGTACATATGGTAGGTGATTTGTATTATGTAGGCATGGTCCTTAGATATATTGCATATCTGTGAGTGCTCCCTGATGTTCCTGGATGTGTGGTAAATCACGAAGGTGACTATTATAGCTTCATTGAGTCATTTGTAGTCCATCCCCTGCGCATAGGTTATGTAGAGCGCGGTCGCGTCGGAGGTGACGGTTGCGTCTTAAAAGCCTCTCTAGTTGATGCTCCTTATGTGTGGATAATGACATAGTAGTAATGTTAACAATGATTGTTAGATGTAGTTGCACTGATTAGAGTATTCATTGACTTGTGATTAAAAAACTATATTAGGAATTATCTCTCTAATATTCAGGTACTACGGTGTTATTGTAGTAGCTAGAGTGTTCTGAGTGAATTTATTATCTTATTATTATGATGACTGATCATTACTTATCATATATATCTTTATCATGTGACTTATCCCTGTTATGAGTAGAGTGTATGATATTGGTTTTATCTCTCATTCATCATATATATAGGAAGTTATCAAATACTATAGATTTCCTGTTTAGCTAGACCTTCCCAGTGGTATCTCTACTCCAAAAAAGAGGAAAGAGGGGACGTCAACGCTCAATCAACGTGCCTCCCCGACTCCCTCATCCTTCGTTCGCCAAATCTTCTTCAGTTCTATCCAAGCCTCGCTGAGTCCTCGGAAAAAATCACGTCCCCGTGCCCTTCGCCTCGCCCTGATGCAGCCACCCCCGACCGCCGCCTCTCCACCGAGCACCCCCGACGCGGACGCGGCGAACAGCGCCCGCCTCTCCGCCACCACCTCTCCTCCTGTGGTGGCGGGTACACCGGCATGGGCCCCACCCTACTCGACGGCAGCAACCCGGGCTGCCAAGCATCACCCGACTCGGCTGTGTCGCGAGGCGGAGTAGGAACCATGCGCGACTCCGGCTCGCGACGGGCGACAACGCCCGCTCAGCCGCATCCAACTCCGGCGTCCGTGCCTTGCCACCCTTCGGCTCCATCCATCGGCCCTCCTCGGCCCTGCGCGGCTGTGCCCCTGTCCCCACGGCCCTACCAGCCGGCCGCGTGGCTGCCCCTGCCGGTTGGCCGCCCTCGGCTCAGCCCCGGTGCCCCCACTCTGCAGTGTGCAGCAGCCCAGCAGGTGAGATCCCTACTCGACTGCTCCCTAGCATGGATTTGATTTTGAGCACTGGATTGTCATTTGTGGATTCCCATTGTTCATAGAAACTTACAAAAGTTAACACTAGATTGGATGAATAATAGCAATCCCACTCCAACCCTGATTACTTATGCAATCAACGAGGCCCTTCTTGTGCTACTATGCATTGAACACTCGCAAACAAGTACTCTGATGATTCAACTACTTTTTGTAGCTCTACAAATCAGACACTTTGTGTCTTGCTGCAATGGTTTCTTTTTTTGGATGCAATGTTTCTTTTGATTGAACACAACAATCTTGTGTTTACAGCTTTACACTAAATGAAACAAAGTACATAGGATAGGGAGAGGCTAAATGAAATAAGATTGTACAAAGAGGAATATGTAGGTTCATACAGAGAAGGTGTATATACAACGGCCTGTTTTCAGACAATTAACGCAAGTCAACGTCCATAGTTTAGCTTGTTTAACAGACTACAACACTTAGTGACTTCCAGTTTGGCCGAATTGGGGTGGCTTTGCATTTTTGTTTAAGATGAAATCTTGTGGACCACATTACACTTGGGACACCATTCATTGCATATCTGCAAAAAAATAATCGAGGTGGAAAAATATTTTTTGCGGATTTGTGTGTGAAGGTATGTGTGATCGTGGATTCAAACGGGAGGGGTACCTTCTATTCACTAAGTTCTCCACAGCAATGAAGGCTTGTCACCTCATATGCAGCAGTTGTAGCATGTGTTTCTGAAGATGAATGGCGAGGTTGTACTGCTACATTTTGGACCGATGGTCTAATGCAATTGATATGCAGACTGCAGCTTGTGTCTCTGGCCCAAGAGAGATTGGGATCACACAAGAGAGTTTGAAACATGAAGGTAAGTGGGCTATGAACTGCAGTTCACCTTGGAATGCAGCAATAGATGGTGGTGGACCTATCAGTTGACTGTTCTGCTTGATTCGAACTGCCATCAGGTATGCTGTTATCAAACAAGGTATGATGACCAACTTGCAGTTGTACTATTTGCTCAGTGGTAACGATGAAGCTGGTTCAATGAAGTGTTATGATTTAGCCACTCAATGGTAGCACATGGTTGTCTATGTAGCATCCATAAGTTACAACCAGAATTTTTTGCATTGTTATTGCTTTCTTCTCAGCATCAGCAGAAAAAAAAAATCTGTAAATTATTCTGAGCCATGCTTTCGGGTTGCTTTACCCCAAAAATTCATCAGACATGACAGCTTATTGCTTGCTGCTGTGGTACTTTTCACTACACTTAATTTGGCAATAACCGAAGGGTTGATCTCTGCAATCTTGTCGGAGGACATATAAAGTGGGATTACATTATTGATTGTTTTTGGGATTGGTTGAGAATGATGTCGTGGGAAAATGAAGGAATATATCAATATATTTGTTTTTCTGTAGAACTGTCCATTGTAATGTAAAACATGGATGTCTGAACCTTAGCTTTGCTGGTGTACTCAGCTTTAAATAATGCCTTTGCTAAACATAATCCAGTCCTTCTGACCTTTTCTGATGCATTTTTCATTCATAACTTGCAGATTGCAAACCTTGTAGCAAGCAACATAAGCGGAATTGGCCATAGGATTTGTATAAGAAGGTGGCACAGTGCATATGTAGTGGCTCGTGTTTTGAGCTGGTCAGGAATCTGGACTAATCTGTATCAGAACTCGGAGCTTTCAAACTATTTGGTGTTGGCTGCTTGTGTGCACCATGGTTGTTATACTAACATACTATTTTTTTCTTATTTTTATTGTGTTGAATTGCATTGAAAATTTTAAGGTTCCCGTAGCAACGCAGGGCATGTGCTAGTAAATATAAATCGACAACTTGGTACTACTCTAGGTAAATGCTACAATGGTATAATTATCTGTCCGCTTACAGAAATAGTTTTATTCATATAATCATTCTTATTATTTCTGCCTAGTCACATGAAAATGAGAGTTTGCTTTATATAATATCAATATACATTCTAGCTATATAACTAGAGATGACAACTTAGTTCAAGCTTAGGAGTGTAGGTATGTGATAGGTGACTAGTATGCTAAAGACATGTTAATCATTACCATGCATTTACTGGTGTTGTTAGTTTAGTAATAGCAGTAGTAAATATCAACAAGCATTTTTGGCGCTGTTGCCGGGGAAGGTATTTAAACTTTGGAAGTATTGATAACTTATATATATAATATGTAATGAATAAGATTGATTGGCCAATTGACCTCTAACTCAAAGAGGTTTACCCTTGTTTTATCTACTTGTGTATCTTATGTAGGGCAATGTATGGGCTTTGACCTTCCGAAAGACTACACGAGCAATCTGAAGCAATCCTAAGAAAGACTAGAGCAAGACTCAAGAAGACTCCGGTAGTAGAAACTTTGGGAGATAGTCAAGCAAAGAGAAGCTTAGCATCGGAATTTAAAGCTATGGTCGACAAGACTCTCCGTGAATTCTCTGCCCCAACAACTGCCAACATCGTACGGGACCTGCGGTCAACGTTGGAGAGAATGGATTCGAGCTCAAGCCTGCGCTCATTACCATGGTGCAAGCCAGCCCATTCTGTGGAAAGGCTCATGAAGATGCAAGTGCACACAACACTTTTTGGAGATCTACAACACCTTCACACTCAAGGGAGTATTTAGAGATGCTACTCTACTCTGCCTTTTCCCATTTTTACTATTGGAGAAAGCAAATAGTGGTTCTATGCCAACAAAGATAAGAATACTACATGGGACAAATGTTCAACTGCTTTTCTACAAGCAAGACCAATGCTCTACGTGGAAAGATTTCAAGCTTTCAACAACACCATGATGAATCAATTCCCGAGACATGGGAGCGTTTCAAGATTATATATCAGAGAGTCCTCATCACGGGATGGAAAAGTGGTTACTTTTGTAGACCTTCTATCATGAGCTAGTCACTAGGACCCGTGAGTCAGTAGATGCTGCAGCCGGAGGTGCTTTCCTGTCACTCAAACTTGACGAGGCTACAACACTCATTGAGAAGTGGGCCTTCAAACCAGAGCTGGAATGAAGAATGTGTTCAACCTCGCAAGAGAGTAGAGGAATGCATCAACTCAAGGAAGCTGATATGATGTCTGCAAAGTTAAACCTAATAATGAAGAAGCTTGAAGAACGAGACATCGAGAAGAAGAAAGTCCTGCATATCAATGACTCTCATATGACTTGTGAAGAATATGGAGACGTTGGGCACTCAGGAAACAACTATCCGACAATTCAAGAAGATGTGAACTACATCAACAACAACAACAGTTATCGTCCTCAACCAAATCAAGGATGGAATCAGCAGAACAAGGATGAAATCAGCAAAATCAAGGATGGAATCAGCAACAACCAAAGGCCAAACTACCAAGGTAACTTTCAAGGTAATAATTTCAGTAATTACAATCAGCCACCCTTGAGAGATTTAGCTGTTGGCCAGTCTAGATTATTGGATCAAATGAGTAAGGAAGGTAGCCTCTAATGACAAAGCTCTAGAAAATATAAATGCTAGAATGGATACCTTTGCTTCTGCTATTAAAAACCAACATAGCTTTAATAAAATGCTAGAATTACAAGCTCAGCTGGCAGCTGCTGTTCTTCCATTAGAGAAACGTAAGATTCCGGGCCAGCCGAAAGATTTAGAAACTACAAATCTTGTCGATATTCACAATGCAACCAACTACTACACTCAGCCAACAGATGTGAAGTGGATTGACCATTCACTTCCCGACAAGAAAGGTGATCCAGGGAGACCTATTATTTCTATCTTCATAGGATGCCATATCTTTCCAGAAGCTATCTACGACTTTGACGCAAGTGTCAACACCATACCTAAGGTAATTTATGAAAAGATTCTAGGAGATCCTTTGTTGTACACAAATATGCATTTGCAGCATGTAGATCAGTCCATCTGCTACCCTGAGGAAGTCCTGGAAGAAGCAGTCATTCGAGTAGGACAATCATATATTCCAGTTGATTTCGTAGTCGTGGGATACAGGAGGAGATAAAAGAGCACTAATTATTTTGGGACGACCATTTCTATGCACAGTCAAAGCCATCATCTATGTAGAGCATGACAAGATTGCCTTTTCCATAAAGATCAGAAAGAGAAGTTTTCATTCAAGGAACGCATCCTGCACTCTCCTACTCTACCACAGAAAGCATTCATGCCTGAGAAGCCAACAGCACCAGTGTCTAAGAAGAATTTCAGAAACCGAAGAAAGACCAAGCTCAGCAAGATTCCAGAAGAGACTGTCAAGATGATCAACACCATCAGAGCAGAATACGACCACTTGCTCACTTTACCATTCCTAGTGAAGAAGGATGATCTAGGTGTACCTACCATTGAATGCACAATCAATCGGAAAATCTTCCACATGACCTTCTGCGACATGGGATCGGGTGTCAACATAATGTCAAAGGTAACATATGAATATTTATTTGGTAACAAACCGTTGTACCCGACCTACATGCTGCTGCAGATGGGCGGACTAGTCCGATTCGATTCCGAGAGGGCATAGCAAGAGACGTTATGGTGAAAATCCAAGATCACTTCGTCCCCGCCGACTTCATGGTCCTCGACATGGGAGACAAGGAATAGATACACCCATCATACTAGGAAGACGTTGCTCAACACCACAGATGCTATCACCTATACCAGATCTGAACAAATATACTTTCAATTCCCAGACGAAAAGGTACGCTGTCACTTTAATAGTTATACTAATTATGAGCAGCCAAGAAGCCATGCAACCATAGAAGGAGACGTCGATCTCGCCGTCAAGCAACCCAAGCCTGTTGCAAGATGGATGGGCG
>CM039598.1:21067611-21086544 GCA_022457205.1 Saccharum spontaneum | reverse complement strand
ATAAAGTGGTCAGATGTGCCGCTAACTACGTTTCAACAACCTTTGTAACCATTTTGTATTTAGCCTTTATTATATTAGACTGACGTTTCCTGGTGCTTACGTTATGCATCGTATTTTATGGTTTCAAGTACCTTTCCACGTAAAACTTAATGACCCTAGGCAGCAGTCCATTGAATCGGAGAATAGTGACAAAGGATTAGCAATTTAGCATCCAAATCCATAGGTATAAATCCAAGGGAAAAAACCAAATCCAAACCTACCGTAATACAAAATGATTAATGACCAATTCAATTCGGTTGCTCTTCGGTCTAAATCCACCCAACATGATCCAATAATAATAATACAAAAACTCTTATAACTATCTGTAAATTCTATGTTAACATCTAGACCTTAGAATCTAAAAGCTTGTCATTCAAACCTGAAAATTTCAAACTCGATTAAAATTTGATGATAGAGATGTGTAAGTATGCTGCACATTTTGTGCAGACCGATGTGGCTAGATATGTACATGGCCCCTGCGAACACAAGGTTGACAAGTACCCTTGTGTGTTCGTTTTGTGATGAGTGATTGTCAATGTGATCCACGAAGTAGGTTGAGTGGTGACTAACCCTACCTTGGCGAAAGCCTTGTGTGCGACATGTCTCTTGGCTTGTGTTGTGCATGTGTGGAGCACGGAGGCGGTAGCCGACGGTGAGGTGAAGGTCAAGGAGGACGTGCCGTGCCGATGGACCGGAGGGGTGAAGGACGCACGTGAGGCTTGGACCGAGGGACCCGGAGGCCGGGTGGCTAGCCGCGGTGGCTGACACTTGGGACATCGACAAGCGCAAGAAGACATGGGAGTGACCGTGTTGACCGGGGAGGTGACACGCGTCAGATGGCGGGGGACGCGTATGGAGTACGCTACTCGCGGAGTGGTTTGATGGTTTGGGCCTCAAAACCATCGGAGGCGGGTTTACGGGTTTGGGCCTCAAAACCCGGGCGGAGGTTCCGAGGAGGAACGGACGGCACGTGGCGGCATCGGGGAGGTTGCGTCGAGGCGAAGCTACCGGTGAGGAGGCGCGGTGGCCGTCGGATCAAGATGAAGACCGGGTTGGACCTTTACGCCCTTGGGCTAAATGGTTTGGCTCATTTGTATCTAGGGGCAAATCGGGGATTGTGTAATAGCCCTGTTAAATAGAGGATGGCAGCCCCCTTGCCTCCTCACCTCCTCCATTTTCATTTTCTCCTTTAGGGTTTCCCCTCCTCTAGTTGCTTGTTGAGAGAGGTCCGCAGATTATTCACTCTTCTGTGTATTTTGAGTTTGGTACCTGAGATATGGTGGGAAGTGAGGCCTTTTAACCTCACGTTGCCCTCTGGGGTTCATATATTGGTGTTGTTCGTTGTGAGCCTGCTGTTCGTGGTTTCTTCCCCTTCGTGCTCTTACTTCAATCTTTTTGCTTGAGTTGTTTTGGTGGGTTTCGGTTGATCAGTGACGAGCTGTGACATGTGCTGAACTATTTCTCTCAAGGAGTCGCATCAATTTCACATGAGCTTGTAGATCGATCCGAATTTTGTTTTTCCAGTGATAACCCTGTTCTTACCTCAAATCTTTATTTCCCAGAGTTTGGGTTAATCCCAGGCAATGATTTCTTGGGGATAGAATCGAATCCTATTGAATTTCATCTCTGCAAGATTTTGTTGCAATCCTTCTTGATTTGATGGAGATCCGTTCAATTTTGCTCCAGGCGTGTCGCTGTTCTTAGCGTTCGCTTTCTTCTGTTCTTCGCTCGAGTTTCAGGTCGAGCGCTCCGGTGCAGACTCCGGTGCGAGCCACAGGCAGGCTGCGCTACCACCGACGAGTGCTCTCCGTGAACAGCGCTTCGCTCGATCCAGTCGCCTCGTCGTCCGTCGGTGAGCAGCCCCACCATCGAACTCTCTCTGTTCGTGCGTTTCTCGTGTTCGTCACTGTTCGTGAAATCCAGCTGCCATACGCTGAGCACTAGTGAGAGCTCCGATGGCCACCAGTGCATACTGCACCTCCTGAGCAAACCGACATGCACTGGCTGTGCGTCGGGCAGATCACCGGTGGTGGCCAGTGCCTTCAGCGTCGCACACTGCAGCTTTCCTCTGTCCGTTCGTAGTGCCAGCTTGCAGGCAGTTTTGAAAGGCATTTGTAGCAACGAAGTTCAGTGCTAATTTCATTTTCTTTGCTTCCGTGAGTTGTCTCTCCAAGCAATCATTGGCTCATTTTTGAGTATTATTTTAACTCATTTATTTGGAATACTACTCATGGTCTGAGAAGGTCCCGATTAGGTATTTACTAGAAGTGCTCAAGGTTAAAATTTTCTGTGCAATCCCTGGAATTTTTCAGCTTACTGTTTTTCTGCGTCTTACCCATTTACGTTCCGATCTGAGTTCCGCTTTTTGCGTTGATCTTCTATCGTCCCAAAGAATTTTTCTAGGTACTCTCGTCACCGGTTGGCTTGGGTATTCTAGTCTCGGGAACTCGCTTGTGGTTGGCGGTGATTTTGGGACAGCGGCCAAATATTTCGGAAGAAATTTGAGGCTCCCATTCACCCCTCCTCTGGTCGCCGTTTCCGGTCCTTCAGCCCCACATTGAAAGCTGGACCATATATAGAAATGAAACCTCACGTTCACACCTCAGAATTTTATAGCGAAATCGACTAAAATTTGCTGGAGTTGATTCAATACAATTGCCTGCTACTTTTCCGCAGATTGATGTGACTAGAATTATATATATAAGTAGACCTCATGTCCAAAACCGAACCGTACAATTAAATTCTCAACTTTAGTTAAATCGACTGAAACTTTTCATAGATGAATATGATTGTCCGCTAGTTTGTGTAGACCGATATGATTAAATATGTACGTGGACCCTCTCCGAAAGACGAGCACTAAAATTAAAATCTCAAATTCACACCTTAAAATTTTAGTAAAAAAACAACTTAAATTTATTTGTTCACAGCGGTTGACATAGGTGACTCGTTAGGCCAGTCTCAGTGGGGATTTCATGTCACTATTTCCAACACATCCAGATTTTGGAAACAGTGCAGAAGAGTTTCATCCCCATGAAACTATCTCTACTCCCATAAAACTCTTATCACCTCTCTCTTCATTAATATGGCGCCACATCAGCATAATTAATGCTCATGAAACTCTGATGAAACTCCATTGAGACTGGCCTTATATTCATCCACAGCACTAGTCCATAATTCGCTGCTCCCACAGACTAGAATCTTAGCCGACATAACCATTAATTGTTGCTGTATCGTTGTTGTTGCTGCTGCTATTATTACTCTCTCCGTCCGTTAGCAACCACGAAATAATGGCAACTGTATATTACTCCCTCGTGGAATATAAGAAATATAGTTTTGTCCTAGGTAAAAATATGTTGCCCTCTTCGTAAACACCCCAGACCGTTAGAATCTTGTTGTAGTATTGGATTGTTAGCCCATGTGGCACATGAAAAGTTGTGCTTGATGGGTTTAATACCACTTTGGAAATTTAGGGGGTCAGGGCCGGTTTATAATCCTTGTTGCTCCAAACGTGCACCTTCCTGTTAACCCTTAAGGGGGGTTGTTACCGGCTCATGTAAAGTCCGGTGCTGGTGCTACATTGTTGTCTTCTTATTCTTATTAGGACCAAGTGGGCCTTTATATATCAGTGGCATGCATTTTCTATTCTGCAATCGATGTACGGCTACGCCGTTGTCTAGATCTGTCACGTGCTTGGCCATGGTGGTGTTTTTTGTGGCGGTGAGGGGCTTCGTTGTAGGGTACTAGGGTAGGGGAGGAACTCTCTGCAATCGTCTATCGCGTGCTTGGCCATGGTGGTGAGGGGCTTCGTTGTAGGGTACTAGGGTAGGGGAGGAACTCCATAGGGGGGACCTCTCTGGCTCTCACAAGCTGGGAGGCACTCGGCGGCAAGATAGTGGGGCTCGTTCAAGCCACTGGCGTGCCAGTTGGCCGCCGTATTCCCTTGTCGCGACTTGTTCGCGCTCACAGGAGCTCCAGCCTTCCATGCCATGGCTCGACGCCGCCATCTTGGCACTTAGCACAAGCTCCCAGGCGCTTAGCAAACAATCCAAACATCTACCCTCACTACAGATCCTCACTAGGCAAGGAGAAGTGAGCCTCGCTGCTAGAACCAAATGTGCGCTTCATCCCTCAGCTTTGCTTAGATGAGTGTGGTCTGGTTTGCTGAATTTCACACTTATTTTGTGTTAGGATAATCATGACTTAGTTGTCGAGTTCTTGCATTTGGGTCATGTACATGTGTGTCATGTACTGAGTGTGCATGTATTCAAAACGAGATGTGTTCTCGTGGAGGATTGAGTCAATTTGCATGTAGATTAGGCTAGTTAGCAAGTTAGAGTGTGCGTGTGTTGCACAACAGGTTGTTAGCTAGTCTCTAGGACTTGCATGTGTTGAGTATACGATAGATTAGTATTAGCCACTGCATGTTAGCCAGGCACGTTTGGAGGCGTGGCTTGGTCAGAGGACCGTTTCATGCGGCGTACGTGCAGCATATGAGTGTGTGGCTCGGAAGCTGTGGAACGTGCGAGCACGCATGAGACCCAGGCAGTAGTGGCTCCCGTGTGCATGTGGGCAAGGCTATTTAGCCGTATATCCTGTTTAGTTCAGTGGAGCCGAGAGAAAAAGAGAGAGTGCCGGTGTTGTGTCGCCGCTGCGGCGTTCGTCGCCCCGGCAGGCGTGGGTCGCCCGGCGAGTCTCCTCTCGTGTTCCAAGTGTGTCCCGAGTTGTATTATCATTAATAATAGCCAAGATACAGGCGTTTGTTGCCGCGGCGTTCGTCGCCGGAATTTTCTTGTCTATTGTTTATGTTACTATGATCGTTCGGCAATCCTCGATTCTAACAATTGGTACCGGAGCCTAGGTTAGGGAGAGGAGAGCCAGCTGAAGATGTCGACGTCGCACCATGTACGGTCGTGGTGGAGCGTGTCATCGGTAGCATGGCAGAGATCCGAAAGCCTCGTCGTGCGATTCGTTCGTGCTGGTGGCGGCCGGCACGAGGTGGCGATCAACGGCGGTGGGGCGCTCAAGCTCTGGACCGTGTGGCGGTCTACGGAGGTGCGGAGCACGGCGTGTGTCGCTGGCCGCAGATCGGCGTGTGTTGCCGAGAAGAAGACGGTGGCGTTCACACGGAGATGGGGCATGCAGACATGGCCACGTCAGGTCGCGAGGCCGTAGTGGCGGCCATGGCGATGAAGACGATGTCAGCTGCAGCAACTCCGACAACGACAAGTCAAGATTAGGGGGAGTTTGTTAGGATAATCATGACTTAGTTGTCGAGTTCTTGCATTTGGGTCATGTACATGTGTGTCATGTACTGAGTGTGCATGTACTCAAAACGAGATGTGTTCTCGTGGAGGATTGAGTCAATTTGCATGTAGATTAGGCTAGTTAGCAAGTTAGAGTGTGCATGTGTTGCACAACAGGTTGTTAGCTAGTCTCTAGGACTTGCATGTGTTGAGTATACGGTAGATTAGTATTAGCCACTGTATGTTAGCCAGACACGTTTGGAGGCGTGACTTGGTCAGAGGACCGTTTCATGCGGCGTACGTGTAGCATATGAGTGTGTGGCTCGGAAGCTGTGGAACGCACGCATGAGACCCGGGCAATAGTGGCTCCCGTGTGCATGTGGGCAAGGCTATGTAGCCGTGTATCCTGTTTAGTTTAGTGGAGCCGAGAGAAAAAGAGGGAGTGCCGGTGTTGTGTCGCCGCTGCGGCATTCGTCGCCCCGGCAGGCGTGGGTCGCCCGGCGAGTCTCCTCTCGTGTTCCAAGTGTGTCCCGGGTTGTATTATCATTAATAATAGCCAAGATACAGGCGTTCGTTGCCGCGGCGTTCGTGGCCGGAATTTTCTTGTCTATTGTTTATGTTACTATGATCGTTCGGCGATCCTCGATTCCAACATTTTGTCCTTTAGGTATCAATGTTTGAGAAATCAGTTTCAAAGATAAAGTTGAATGATCTTATGAAAGCAATAGATGATTTTACAGAGGACAATATTATTGGAACTGGTTGATCAGGAACTATGTACAGAGCAACACTTCCAGATGGTTCATTCGTTACTATCAAGAGGTTGCAGGACACTCAGCATTCGGAGGACCAATTTACATCTGAGATGTCAACACTGGGATGTGTAAGGCAACGTAACTTAGTGCGACTTTTGGGATGTCAACACTGCATTGCCAAGAATGAGAGGCTCCTGGTGTATAAGAACATGCCAAAGGGTTTGCTTTATGATAATTTGTACCAACAAAACAGTGAAAATGGCATTAGAACGGTCATTGAGGCTAAAAATTGCCATTGGGAGTGCTAGAGGATTGGTGTGGCTTCATCACAGTTGCAACCCTCATTCTTCATAGGAACATTAGTTCCAAGTGCATATTGCTTGATGATGACTATGAGCCTAAGATTTCCGATTTTTGTCTGGCAAGGCTTATCAATCCCACTGATACCCACCTGAGCACATTTGTGAACGGTGAGTTTGGTGACTTAGGGTATGTCGCTCTGGAGTATACAGCACTATTGTGGCCACTCATAAAGGGGATGTCTATAGCTTTGGGGTTGTCTTACTTGAACTTGTTACTCGTGAAGAGCCCACACATGTGTCAAATGCGCCAGAGAACTTCAAAGGGAGTTTGGTGAATTGGATGACTTACCTGTCAAACAACTCTATACTTTAGGATGCGATTGACAAGTCTTTGATTGGGAAGGCAGCGATGCTGAGCTGCTTCAATGCATGAAGGTTGCCTGCTCTTGTGTGCTTTCTTCTCCAAAGGAAAGGCCTACAATGTTCGAAATTTACCAGTTTCTGAGAGCTATTGGTGAGAAATATCATTTCAGTGCAGCTGATGATGAATTGACGATGCAACCTCAAAATGCCAATCCTGAAGATGAGCTTATTGTAGCAAACTAGTTGAACCTATGTGATGAGTAGTGCTTGTACCAAATATTATAGGAGTTGCTTTAACTTGGAATAATCAGGTCGATTAGAATCATTTCTATATCTTCTCTACTTCTGGCGCTACATGTCAGGCAAGCACTAGGATTTGTCATTCAATTGTAAGGTCTATCAAAATGTGTTGTTTACATTTGTACATCCTTGCCTTGTTGTGTATCCTCAGGATTATTTTCTCCTGGTGTCGTAAGATGGATCAGCAATGTGAAACTTCCAAATTTTAGCTGTGGTGGTAGCAATGTGAAACAATGTTGTCCCATCATTCATCTGCAGTTTCGGTGGTGCTTTCGTTTAGCATTTTTGTATCATTTTCATATTTATTTCTAATTTCAAATGTTAGACGAGTGTCGACTGGTTTTCAGAGGTGGGAGTTTTATTTTCTAGTTTGATAAAGCCTGGAACATGCTGGTAAGTACGCGGTACTTATATATTACATATTTACATTACATCCTATGCCTTATGTATATAATTGCCCCATCTTTCTTTTTGAGATGATACTTTCCAATAGCCAGATGACACTGCAGTAGATTCTGATTTCATTTCTGTGTTCCACTCAGAGAGGTAGAGAACTGTGCTACCGTAAGTTTATAGAACATGTGTCCATCCCTAGAAGAATGTTTATCCCTGCAGATGGAGATATGTATCCTTTTGATCAAAGTATACTTATTCCCCGAAAGCCCACTACCTCTGTTTCCTGTTTACAACATCAAATAGAAAACCCCAGAATTTTTATTTGCAAACAGTTACCTTTTGAAAAATATGAATTATGATGACAAAACCCGTGGAACCTAATGCATTTCTCATCAAGGTAGCGGTAGCAGACTTGTAGGATGTCCAATTCGGAAATAAAATACTATTGCTCGGGCTTGAAATATTCTGTGCTCAAAGTACATAATTATGCCTTTATTATAGGGATTCCAAGTTACCAAAACAATCGTGTTGTTCAGCAGTTAAACATTGCAACATATATTGTATCCTTATGTTTTCAACATAAAAACAAGAAAACAGATGGAACTAGTAACTCAAGGTGATGAAGCTAGAGCAAATCAAGGAGCTCCGACTTAAAAACCTGACCCAAACCCAACCGAAATCTCAGTCCCAAGATGGGTCATTGTTGACGGTGGATAGCGTCAACATTTTATGGCACAATAAACATGAGAAATGATTAATAAACATGGAAATAGAGGAGTCTAGGGTTTTATCTGACAAATTCCACGAGTTTTGGTGAATTGTTATTTTCTAGGGATTATTCTAGAAAAGCCGACAAGAGGGACCTAATTATCAAACGGATTATTGGAATTCCACCGCGAAAGATATGCTAGAAGACTTTAGAAGACATGAGAAGGCAGTATGCGAAAGCGGGACTCCAGAAGCTTCTAGAGGAGGCCGGGCGGCACAATGCCCCCAGGCCGACTGGCCCCTAGCTGTCGGCCCCACCTGTTATCTTCTGCGAGCCTCCTCCACCGACCTTGAGGATCAATCTTAGCCCTACGTCAAGTCGGTTCGATCCAAGGGTTCACATGCATCTCACCGAACTATATATACGGAGCCTGAACCTCCTGGAGCCATCAAGTCATTTGGAGATCAAGCCATACAGAGCCAGAAACCCTAGTTCATCAGAGTTCCTCTAGTTTATAGCGATAAGTTAGATTAGATCTAGAGGGAGTCAACTTGGTCAACCTAGTTTGGATTCCCGACGTTGTTAAGAGCGTGGAGATAAGTACTATTCTTGTGCTCTCACGTCTCATTGTATTATTCATCATTGTGTGTTTATTACAGTGTTATGGCAACATTAATCTTCATCTTGTTTATGTTCTTGATTGCAATGTTCATTGTTTACTTTGATGATATGTCTAGCATAGTTACTTTATTATTATTGAGTTCATGCATATGCTCATATAGCGTTTATCCTAAGGTACATATGGTAGGTGATTTGTATTATGTAGGCATGGTCCTTAGATATATTGCATATCTGTGAGTGCTCCCTGATGTTCCTGGATGTGTGGTAAATCACGAAGGTGACTATTATAGCTTCATTGAGTCATTTGTAGTCCATCCCCTGCGCATAGGTTATGTAGAGCGCGGTCGCGTCGGAGGTGACGGTTGCGTCTTAAAAGCCTCTCTAGTTGATGCTCCTTATGTGTGGATAATGACATAGTAGTAATGTTAACAATGATTGTTAGATGTAGTTGCACTGATTAGAGTATTCATTGACTTGTGATTAAAAAACTATATTAGGAATTATCTCTCTAATATTCAGGTACTACGGTGTTATTGTAGTAGCTAGAGTGTTCTGAGTGAATTTATTATCTTATTATTATGATGACTGATCATTACTTATCATATATATCTTTATCATGTGACTTATCCCTGTTATGAGTAGAGTGTATGATATTGGTTTTATCTCTCATTCATCATATATATAGGAAGTTATCAAATACTATAGATTTCCTGTTTAGCTAGACCTTCCCAGTGGTATCTCTACTCCAAAAAAGAGGAAAGAGGGGACGTCAACGCTCAATCAACGTGCCTCCCCGACTCCCTCATCCTTCGTTCGCCAAATCTTCTTCAGTTCTATCCAAGCCTCGCTGAGTCCTCGGAAAAAAATCACGTCCCCGTGCCCTTCGCCTCGCCCTGATGCAGCCACCCCCGACCGCCGCCTCTCCACCGAGCACCCCCGACGCGGACGCGGCGAACAGCGCCCGCCTCTCCGCCACCACCTCCTCCTCCTGTGGTGGCGGGTACACCGGCATGGGCCCCACCCTACTCGACGGCAGCAACCCGGGCTGCCAAGCATCACCCGACTCGGCTGTGTCGCGAGGCGGAGTAGGAACCATGCGCGACTCCGGCTCGCGACGGGCGACAACGCCCGCTCAGCCGCATCCAACTCCGGCGTCCGTGCCTTGCCACCCTTCGGCTCCATCCATCGGCCCTCCTCGGCCCTGCGCGGCTGTGCCCCTGTCCCCACGGCCCTACCAGCCGGCCGCGTGGCTGCCCCTGCCGGTTGGCCGCCCTCGGCCTCAGCCCCCGGTGCCCCCACTCTGCAGTGTGCAGCAGCCCAGCAGGTGAGATCCCTACTCGACTGCTCCCTAGCATGGATTTGATTTTTGAGCACTGGATTTGTCATTTGTGGATTCCCATTGTTCATAGAAACTTACAAAAGTTAAACACTAGATTGGATGAATAATAGCAATCCCACTCCAACCCTGATTACTTATGCAATCAACGAGGCCCTTCTTGTGCTACTATGCATTGAACACTCGCAAACAAGTACTCTGATGATTCAACTACTTTTTGTAGCTCTACAAATCAGACACTTTGTGTCTTGCTGCAATGTTTCTTTTTTTGGATGCAATGTTTCTTTTGATTGAACACAACAATCTTGTGTTTACAGCTTTACACTAAATAAAACAAAGTACATAGGATAGGGAGAGGCTAAATGAAATAAGATTGTACAAAGAGGAATATGTAGGTTCATACAGAGAAGGTGTATATACAACGGCCTGTTTTCAGACAATTAACGCAAGTCAAAGTCCATAGTTTAGCTTGTTTAACAGACTACAACACTTAGTGACTTCCAGTTTGGCCGAATTTGGGGTGGCTTTGCATTTTTGTTTAAGATGAAATCTTGTGGACCACATTACACTTGGGACACCATTCATTGCATATCTGCAAAAAAATAATCGAGGTGGAAAAATATTTTTTGCGGATTTGTGTGTGAAGGTATGTGTGATCGTGGATTTCAAACGGGAGGGGTACCTTCTATTCACTAAGTTCTCCACAGCAATGAAGGCTTGTCACCTCATATGCAGCAGTTGTAGCATGTGTTTCTGAAGATGAATGGCGAGGTTGTACTGCTACATTTTGGACCGATGGTCTAATGCAATTGATATGCAGACTGCAGCTTGTGTCTCTGGCCCAAGTAGAGATTGGGATCACACAAGAGAGTTTGAAACATGAAGGTAAGTGGGCTATGAACTGCAGTTCACCTTGGAATGCAGCAATAGATGGTGGTGACCTATCAGTTGACTGTTCTTGCTTGATTCGAACTGCCATCAGGTATGCTGTTATCAAACAAGGTATGATGACCAACTTGCAGTTGTACTATTTTGCTCAGTGGTAACGATGAAGCTGGTTCAATGAAGTGTTATGATTTAGCCACTCAATGGTAGCACATGGTTGTCTATGTAGCATCCATAAGTTACAACCAGAATTTTTTGCATTGTTATTGCTTTCTTCTCAGCATCAGCAGAAAAAAAAAATCTGTAAATTTATTCTGAGCCATGCTTTCGGGTTGCTTTACCCCAAAAATTCATCAGACATGACAGCTTATTGCTTGCTGCTGTGGTACTTTTCACTACACTTAATTTGGCAATAACCGAAGGGTTGATCTCTTGCAATCTTGTCGGAGGACATATAAAGTGGGATTACATTATTGATTGTTTTTGGATTGGTTGAGAATGATGTCGTGGGAAAATGAAGGAATATATCAATATATTTGTTTTTCTGTAGAACTGTCCATTTGTAATGTAAAACATGGATGTCTGAACCTTAGCTTTTGCTGGTGTACTCAGCTTTAAATAATGCCTTTGCTAAACATAAATCCAGTCCTTCTGACCTTTTCTGATGCATTTTTCATTCATAACTTGCAGATTGCAAACCTTGTAGCAAGCAACATAAGCCGGAATTGGCCATAGGATTTGTATAAGAAGGTGGCACAGTGCATATGTAGTGGCTCGTGTTTTGAGCTGGTCAGGAATCTGGACTAATCTGTATCAGAACTCTGGAGCTTTCAAACTATTTGGTGTTGGCTGCTTGTGTGCACCATGGTTGTTATACTAACATACTATTTTTTTCTTATTTTTATTGTGTTGAATTGCATTGAAAATTTTAAGGTTCCCGTAGCAACGCAGGGCATGTGCTAGTAAATATAAATCGACAACTTGGTAATACTCTAGGTAAAATGCTACAATGGTATAATTATCTGTCCGCTTACAGAAATAGTTTTATTCATATAATCATTCTTATTATTTCTGCCTAGTCACATAAAATGATAGTTTGCTTTATATAATATCAATATACATTTCTAGCTATATAACTAGAGATGACAACTTAGTTCAAGCTTAGGAGTGTAGGTATGTGATAGGTGACTAGTATGCTAAAGACATGTTAATCATTACCATGCATTTACTGGTGTTGTTAGTTTAGTAATAGCAGTAGTAAATATCAACAAGCATTTTTGGCGCTGTTGCCGGGGAAGGTATTTAAACTTTGGAAGTATTGATAACTTATATATATAATATGTAATGAATAAGATTGATTGGCCAATTGACCTCTAACTCAAATAGGTTTACCCTTGTTTTATCTACTTGTGTATCTTATGTAGGGCAATGTATGGGCTTTGACCTTCCGAAAGACTACACGAGCAATCCTGAAGCAATCCTAAGAAAGACTAGAGCAAGACTCAAGAAGACTCCGGTAGTAGAAACTTTGGGAGATAGTCAAGCAAAGAGAAGCTTAGCATCGGAATTTAAAGCTATGGTCGACAAGACTCTCCGTGAATTCTCTGCCCCAACAACTGCCAACATTCGTACGGGACCTGCGGTCAACGTTGGAGAGAATGGATTCGAGCTCAAGCCTGCGCTCATTACCATGGTGCAAGCCAGCCAATTCTGTGGAAAGGCTCATGAAGATGCAAGTGCACACAACACTTTTTGGAGATCTACAACACCTTCACACTCAAGGGAGTATTTAGAGATGCTACTCTACTCTGCCTTTTCCCATTTTTACTATTGGAGAAAGCAAAATAGTGGTTCTATGCCAACAAAGATAAGAATACTACATGGGACAAATGTTCAACTGCTTTTCTACAAGCAAGACCAATGCTCTACGTGGAAAGATTTCAAGCTTTCAACAACACCATGATGAATCAATTCCCGAGACATGGGAGCGTTTTCAAGATTATATATCAGAGAGTCCTCATCACGGGATGGAAAAGTGGTTACTTTTGTAGACCTTCTATCATGAGCTAGTCACTAGTACCCGTGAGTCAGTAGATGCTGCAGCCGGAGGTGCTTTCCTGTCACTCAAACTTGACGAGGCTACAACACTCATTGAGAAGATGGCCTCAAACCAGAGCTGGAATGAAGAATGTGTTCAACCTCGCAAGAGAGGAGGAGGAATGCATCAACTCAAGGAAGCTGATATGATGTCTGCAAAGTTAAACCTAATAATGAAGAAGCTTGAAGAACGAGACATCGAGAAGAAGAAAGTCATGCATATCAATGACTCTCATATGACTTGTGAAGAATATGGAGACGTTGGGCACTCAGGAAACAACTATCCGACAATTCAAGAAGATGTGAACTACATCAACAACAACAACAGTTATCGTCCTCAACCAAATCAAGGATGGAATCAGCAGAATCAAGGATGAAATCAGCAAAATCAAGGATGGAATCAGCAACAACAAAGGCCAAACTACCAAGGTAACTTTCAAGGTAATAATTTCAGTAATTACAATCAGCCACCCTTGAGAGATTTAGCTGTTGGCCAGTCTAGATTATTGGATCAAATGAGTAAGAAGGTAGCCTCTAATGACAAAGCTCTAGAAAATATAAATGCTAGAATGGATACCTTTGCTTCTGCTATTAAAAACCAACATAGCTTTAATAAAATGCTAGAATTACAAGCTCAGCTGGCAGCTGCTGTTCTTCCATTAGAGAAAGGTAAGATTCCGGGCCAGCCGAAAGATTTAGAAACTACAAATCTTGTCGATATTCACAATGCAACCAACTACTACACTCAGCCAACAGATGTGAAGTGGATTGACCATTCACTTCCCGACAAGAAAGGTGATCCAGGGAGACCTGTTATTTCTATCTTCATAGGATGCCATATCTTTCCAGAAGCTATCTACGACTTTGACGCAAGTGTCAACACCATACCTAAGGTAATTTATGAAAAGATTCTAGGAGATCCTTTGTTGTACACAAATATGCATTTGCAGCATGTAGATCAGTCCATCTGCTACCCTGAGGAAGTCCTGGAAGAAGCAGTCATTCGAGTAGGACAATCATATATTCCAGTTGATTTCGTAGTCGTGGATACAGGAGGAGATAAAAGAGCACTAATTATTTTGGGACGACCATTTCTATGCACAGTCAAAGCCATCATCTATGTAGAGCATGACAAGATTGCCTTTTCCATTAAAGATAAGAAAGAGAAGTTTTCATTCAAGGAACGCATCCTGCACTCTCCTACTCTACCACAGAAAGCATTCATGCCTGAGAAGCCAACAGCACCAGTGTCTAAGAAGAATTTCAGAAACCGAAGAAAGACCAAGCTCAGCAAGATTCCAGAAGAGACTGTCAAGATGATCAACACCATCAGAGCAGAATACGACCACTTGCTCACTTTACCATTCCTAGTGAAGAAGGATGATCTAGGTGTACCTACCATTGAATGCACAATCAATCGGAAAATCTTCCACATGACCTTCTGCGACATGGGATCGGGTGTCAACATAATGTCAAAGGTAACATATGAATATTTATTTGGTAACAAACCGTTGTACCCGACCTACATGCTGCTGCAGATGGCGGACTAGTCGATTCGATTCCGAGAGGGCATAGCAAGAGACGTTATGGTGAAAATCCAAGATCACTTCGTCCCCGCCGACTTCATGGTCCTCGACATGGGAGACAAGGAATAAGATACACCCATCATACTAGGAAGACCGTTGCTCAACACCACAGATGCTATCACCTATACCAGATCTGAACAAATATACTTTCAATTCCCAGACGAAAAGGTACGCTGTCACTTTAATAGTTATACTAATTATGAGCAGCCCAAGAAGCCATGCAACAATAGAAGGAGACGTCGATCTCGCCGTCAAGCAAACCAGCCTTTGAAGGATGGATGGGCCGACTACCCAGGAGAAGTGTCAAGATACGAGGATCGCTACGGTGACCAAGATGACAAAGTTGAGAAGATTGAAGCAGAGACAGTCAAGGAACCTCGCTGGAACAAGTGGGACAAAGATGCCGATGAGATTGAACTGCCTAAAAAAGAAGAAGCTAAACTACTCAAGTCAAAGACTCAGATCACGATGATATGGAAGGAGAAGAAGAAGGCTACATCGTCAACACAAAAGGAGCAGACATCTGAACTGCTAGCGGGATCAGATGATACACCTGACAAATAAGTACTCACTCCTACCGAGTCCTGTCCGAAAGACTTTAAACTCCGTACCCTTACCATAAGGTAATAATGATAGTTATCTAAATTTACTTTTCCGCATTAGGTTAGTATATTTATCCTCCTTACATACATCTGCATTAAAAAATAAAAAAATATACTTTATAGTTTGCCATTATTGCATAGTGAAAAGAAAATAAAAATGATTATTGCTTTTATTAGTGCATCATAAAATTACTTAGCCCCATGTAAGTAAACTTATGGTAACTCCATAGGAATATCTACTGTGGTGGCATAAAAAAATAAAATATCATTTGTCTTTAATTACTTGCATTATAAAATAGAAAATCTTAAAAAAGAAATTGAAGAGACATCCTGATAAAAAATGTATATCAGCTCATAGGAATAATCAATTGCTCATTTGGCTGACCGCTAACCCCCTTGTCAAAATCCAAGCCTCGAGTTTTTGGTGTTCTTGTTGGAGTTCAAATTTTGCAAGATATTACTATAACTAAAAGTGAGTCTGCTCAGCGGTGCCATCCCGGACTGCTGCTGACAAACTTACTTTAAAGATCACTCAACTAACAACCACAACAAAAATCAAGCTTGGGGGAGGTGCATCTCCCACGTATCTAGCTAAGTATCCCTATCTTTTTTATAGCTTTACTATTTTTGAGTCTATTAGTGAAAAAGAAATAAAAAGATGCATAAGCACTAAACCAAATAAAGATTCTTGTCCTAGTTATTATATTAAGGTGTGATCATGAAAAACCAAATAAAAGTTTGTTATAATTCTATCTAGTTTGTTAGGAGTCAAATAAAATAATGAATAGTAAAATTTTGCATTGGAGATGATAAATAGTTGCTCTGCCGTAATTTCTTTCAAGTACCTAGTTTTTAGCCTTGAATTCTCCTGAGTTTTGGATAGTACTGTTTTGATATAAGAATTCACTCTAAACCTAAAACTTGTGGGTAGCATATGCTTGAGCTAAATCTAGGTAATTAAGGGATATGATATGAGAAAGCCTGAGTTGCTCTTTATCTTGTTCCTAGTGATACTAAGTTCTGGAGATTTATCTTTTGAAAACTTAAAATCTTACATGATGAGTTCTTGTATGATAAACCTTAAATTCCTATCAAAGCCAAATATGATACATCTAGATTAGGAAAACCTTTGCTCATTTATGATACTTGCTTTGCATTGAGTTTAGTCAAGTTTTGTTGTATACCTTATGAAAGTTTTATCATGATTTTAAAATCAAGATCACGTACACTCCACCTTCATATATGCGCTATTCCTACACTAGAAGTGGTCACAACTGTTTTCCATTTTCCACCTAGATCCACCTTAAATATTTTTCTCCGACACCGGGAGAGAACACCCAAAAATAAACCTATAGGACAGCCCCAAAATAAATGCTCCAAAGATCTTATTGTTATTCTCTCCAATATTTTGTATTAAAAAAGATTCATGTGGCTATGCAAAAGAAAAGGTATTAAAAATATAGACAAGTGTCCATGTGAAAAAAAGAAGAAAAGAAAAAAATAATAAAGATAGCCTATGTTTTCTTGCAAAGTTCTTAAGTTCCAAAAGATAGATAAATTCTTTAAGGAGCAAAAGTAGAATTATGATTAGCCACCATATAAACAACTATCCACCATATTCCATACACATACACATCTTGATTTGATTATATGACTTTACTCTCTTTGGATCCATTGTTTGACTTTACAATATATGAACTGCAAGTATGCTCTTCCTTGTTGTTGCCACTCCTATGAGCTCCACTATAAGCCTTAGTTGTAGGAAGAGAAGGCATAACATTATTATTGTCTTGGTGAGGATCCACAAATACCACATATATTGAGAGATTTGAGAGTGTCGTACAATTAAAGCTCTGAGTTTTATTTCTGAAAACTTGCAAACCTCCAGAATAATAGTTGAGCAAAGAGTTTGAGACATAGTGCTTGACTTGATTGTTCTATCTTTCAATTGCTCAAGACCCAAATGAAAGTTGAAAAGCTCCATAGTTAAAGGTAATATGGGTGAGTTTGAAAATTTGAGCAGTTTTGTCTAATCCAGAGGAGAATTTTTGTTTGAAAGCATGTGTACTTTTGAGAAGTGAAAACATTATAGCAACTCCTAATCCAAGTTTAGCTAAATAGGCTTTGCTAAGGGACTGACAAAGGGTAAGCTTAGGGGAGCTTGTTGACCGTGGATAGCGTCAACATTTTATAGCGCAATAAACATGAGAAATGATTAATAAATATGAAAATAGAGGAGTTTAGAGTTTTATCTGACAAATTCCATGAGTTTTGGTGAATTGTTATTTTCCAAGGATTATTCCAGAAAAGCCGACAAGAGGGACCTAATTATCAAACGGATTACCGGAATTCCACCGCGAAAGATATGCTAGAAAACTCTAGAAGACATGAGAAGGCAGTAGGTGAAAGCGGGACTCCAGAAGCTTCTGGACGAGGCTGGGCGGCACTAGTCCCCTAGGCCGACCAGCCCCTGGCTGTGGGCCCCACCAGTCATCTTTTGCGAGCCTCCTCCACCGACCTTAACGATCAATCTTAGCCCTACATCAAGTCTGTTTGATCCAAGGGTTCACGTGTATGCCACCGAACTATATATACAGAGCCTGACCCCCTGGAGCCATCAAGTCATTTGGAGATCAAGCCATCCAGAGCCAGAAACCCTAGTTCCTCAGAGTTCCTCTAGTTTGTAGCGATAGCCTAGTTAGACTAGATCTAGAGGGAGTCAAGTTGGTCAACCTAGCTTGGATTCCAGATGTTATCAAGAGCGTGGAGATAAATACTATTCTTGTGCTCTCCTCTCTCATTGTATTATTCATCATTGTGTGTTTATTACAGTGTTATGACAACATTAATCTTCATCTTGTTTATGTTCTAGATTGCATTGTTCATTGTTTACTTTGATTATACGTCTCGCATAGTTACTTTATTATTATTGAGTTCATGCATATGCTCGTATAGCATTTATCCTAAGGTACCTAGGGTAGATAATTTGCATTATGTAGGCGTGGTGCTTAGATATATTGCATATCTGCAAGTGCTCCCTGATATTCCGAGACGTGTGGTAGATCGCGAAGGTGACTATTATAGCTTCGTTGAGTCCTCTGTAGTCCATCCCCTGCGCATAGATTATGTAGAGCGCGGTCGCGTTGGAGGTGACGGTTGCGTCTTAAAAGCCTCTCTAGTTGATGCTCCTTATGTGTGGATAATAACATAGTAGTAATGTTAACAATGATTGTTAGATGTAGTTGCACTAATTAGAGTATTCATTGCCTTGTGATTAAAGAACTACATTAGGAATTATCTCTCTAATATTCGGGTCTTACGACGTTATTGTAGTAGCTAGAGTGCTCTGAGTGAATTTATTATCTTATTATTGATGACTGATCATTA
This sequence comes from Saccharum spontaneum, assembly GCA_022457205.1. Taxonomy (NCBI): domain Eukaryota; kingdom Viridiplantae; phylum Streptophyta; class Magnoliopsida; order Poales; family Poaceae; genus Saccharum; species Saccharum spontaneum. The sequence continues at coordinate 21,067,923 of CM039598.1, read as the reverse complement.
CTTATCATATATATCTTTATCATGTGACCTATTTAATGTAAATAAAACTTACATGAAACCCCACTGAAACTAGCCAATGAGTCAGCGGCTTGAACACTGAAGAATAATGAAAGAGCGCATACCTGTCGCACACAACTCGGTGTCGGGAGCAGTAGCCGTAGGAATCGAAGGGTTGGCCAGCCGTTCGAGCAGTGTGCACACGGCGTCTGTGAATGGTAGGAGCCGAGAGCCCCAGACGACCGAACGTGGGTAGTGACTAGTCAGGTAGTGTGCTTCATTTGCGCCAGTTTAGCCATACAAGCACACATCCGT
>CM039598.1:21037863-21067511 GCA_022457205.1 Saccharum spontaneum | reverse complement strand
TTAGCTAGTCTCTAGGACTTGCATGTGTTGAGTATACGATAGATTAGTATTAGCCACTGCATGTTAGCCATGCACTTTGGAGGCGTGGCTTGGTCAGAGGACCGTTTCATGCGGCGTACGTGCAGCATATGAGTGTGTGGCTCGGTAGCTGTGGAACGTGCGAGCACGCATGAGACCCAGGCAGTAGTGGCTCCCGTGTGCATGTGGGCAAGGCTATTTAGCCGTATATCCTGTTTAGTTCAGTGGAGCCGAGAGAAAAAGAGAGAGTGCCGGTGTTGTGTCGCCGCTGCGGCGTTCGTCGCCCCGGCAGGCGTGGGTCGCCCGGCGAGTCTCCTCTCGTGTTCCAAGTGTGTCCCGAGTTGTATTATCATTAATAATAGCCAAGATACAGGCGTTTGTTGCCGCGGCGTTCGTCGCCGGAATTTTCTTGTCTATTGTATATGTTACTATGATCGTTCGGCGATCCTCGATTCTAACAATTGGTACCGGAGCCTAGGTTAGGGAGAGGAGAGCCAGCTGAAGATGTCGACGTCGCACCATGTACGGTCGTGGTGGAGCGTGTCATCGGTAGCATGGCAGAGATCCGAAAGCCTCGTCGTGCGATTCGTTCGTGCTGGTGGCGGCCGCACGAGGTGGCGATCAACCGGCGGGGTGGGGCGCTCAAGCTCTGGACCGTGTGGCGGTCTACGGAGGTGCGGAGCACGGCGTGTGTCGCTGGCCGCAGATCGGCGTGAGTTGCCGAGAAGAAGACGGTAGCGTTCACACGGAGATGGGGCATGCAGACATGGCCACGTCAGGTCGCGAGGCCGTAGTGGCGGCCATGGCGATGAAGACGATGTCAGCTGCAGCAACTCCGACAACGACAAGTCAAGATTAGGGGGAGTTTGTTAGGATTAAATCATGACTTAGTTGTCGAGTTCTTGCATTTGGGTCATGTACATGTGTGGTCATGTACTGAGTGTGCATGTACTCAAAACGAGATGTGTTCTCGTGGAGGATTGAGTCAATTTGCATGTAGATTAGGCTAGTTAGCAAGTTAGAGTGTGCATGTGTTGCACAACAGGTTGTTAGCTAGTCTCTAGGACTTGCATGTGTTGAGTATACGGTAGATTAGTATTAGCCACTGTATGTTAGCCAGACACGTTTGGAGGCGTGACTTGGTCAGAGGACCGTTTCATGCGGCGTACGTGTAGCATATGAGTGTGTGGCTCGGAAGCTGTGGAACGCACGCATGAGACCCGGGCAATAGTGGCTCCCGTGTGCACGTGGGCAAGGCTATGTAGCCGTGTATCCTGTTTAGTTTAGTGGAGCCGAGAGAAAAAGGGGAGTGCCGTGTTGTGTCGCCGCTGCGGCATTCGTCGCCCCGGCAGGCGTGGGTCGCCCGGCGAGTCTCCTCTCGTGTTCCAAGTGTGTCCCGGGTTGTATTATCATTAATAATAGCCAAGATACAGGCGTTCGTTGCCGCGGCGTTCGTGGCCGGAATTTCTTGTCTATTGTTTATGTTACTATGATCGTTCGGCGATCCTCGATACCAACATTTTGTCCTTTAGGTATCAATGTTTGAGAAATCAGTTTCAAGATAAAGTTGAATGATCTTATGAAAGCAATAGATGATTTTACAGAGGACAATATTATTGGAACTGGTTGATCAGGAACTATGTACAGAGCAACACTTCCAGATGGTTCATTCGTTACTATCAAGAGGTTGCAGGACACTCAGCATTCGGAGGACCAATTTACATCTGAGATGTCAACACTGGGATGTGTAAGGCAACGTAACTTAGTGCGACTTTTGGGATGTCAACACTGCATTGCCAAGAATGAGAGGCTCCTGGTGTATAAGAACATGCCAAAGGGTTTGCTTTATGATAATTTGTACCAACAAAACAGTGAAAATGGCATTAGAACGGTCATTGAGGCTAAAAATTGCCATTGGGAGTGCTAGAGGATTGGTGTGGCTTCATCACAGTTGCAACCCTCATTCTTCATAGGAACATTAGTTCCAAGTGCATTTGCTTGATGATGACTATGAGCCTAAGATTTCCGATTTTTGTCTGGCAAGGCTTATCAATCCCACTGATACCCACCTGAGCACATTTGTGAACGGTGAGTTTGGTGACTTAGGGTATGTCGCTCTGGAGTATACAGCACTATTGTGGCCACTCATAAAGGGGATGTCTATAGCTTTGGGGTTGTCTTACTTGAACTTGTTACTCGTGAAGAGCCCACACATGTGTCAAATGCGCCAGAGAACTTCAAAGGGAGTTTGGTGAATTGGATGACTTACCTGTCAAACAACTCTATACTTTAGGATGCGATTGACAAGTCTTTGATTGGGAAGGCAGCGATGCTGAGCTGCTTCAATGCATGAAGGTTGCCTGCTCTTGTGTGCTTTCTTCTCCAAAGGAAAGGCCTACAATGTTCGAAATTTACCAGTTTCTGAGAGCTATTGGTGAGAAATATCATTTCAGTGCAGCTGATGATGAATTGACGATGCAACCTCAAAATGCCAATCCTGAAGATGAGCTTATTGTAGCAAACTAGTTGAACCTATGTGATGAGTAGTGCTTGTACCAAAATATTATAGGAGTTGCTTTAACTTGGAATAATCAGGTCGATTAGAATCATTTCTATATCTTCTCTACTTCTGGCCTACATGTCAGGCAAGCACTAGGATTTGTCATTCAATTGTAAGGTCTATCAAAATGTGTTGTTTACATTTGTACATCCTTGCCTTGTTGTGTATCCTCAGGATTATTTTCTCCTGGTGTCGTAATATGGATCAGCAATGTGAAACTTCCAAATTTTAGCTGTGGTGGTAGCAATGTGAAACAATGTTGTCCCATCATTCATCTGCAGTTTCGGTGGTGCTTTCGTTTAGACATTTTTGTATCATTTTCATATTTATTTCTAATTTCAAATGTTAGACGAGTGTCGACTGGTTTCAGAGGTGGGAGTTTTATTTTCTAGTTTGATAAAGCCTGGAACATGCGGTAAGTACGCGGTACTTATATATTACATATTTACATTACATCCTATGCCTTATGTATATAATTGCCCCATCTTTCTTTTTGAGATGATACTTTCCAATAGCCAGATGACACTGCAGTAGATTCTGATTTCATTTCTGTGTTCCACTCAGAGAGGTAGAGAACTGTGCTACCGTAAGTTTATAGAACATGTGTCCATCCTAGAAGAATGTTTATCCCTGCAGATGGAGATATGTATCCTTTTGATCAAAGTATACTTATTCCCCGAAAGCCCACTACCTCTGTTTCCTGTTTACAACATCAAATAGAAAACCCCAGAATTTTTATTTGCAAACAGTTACCTTTTGAAAAATATGAATTATGATGACAAAACCCGTGGAACCTAATGCATTTCTCATCAAGGTAGCGGTAGCAGACTTGTAGGATGTCCAATTCGGAAATAAAATACTATTGCTCGGGCTTGAAATATTCTGTGCTCAAAGTACATAATTATGCCTTTATTATAGGGATTCCAAGTTACCAAAACAATCGTGTTGTTCAGCAGTTAAACATTGCAACATATATTGTATCCTTATGTTTTCAACATAAAAACAAGAAAACAGATGGAACTAGTAACTCAAGGTGATGAAGCTAGAGCAAATCAAGGAGCTCCGACTTAAAAACCTGACCCAAACCCAACCGAAATCTCAGTCCCAAGATGGGTCATTGTTGACGGTGGATAGCGTCACATTTTATGGCACAATAAACATGAGAAATGATTAATAAACATGGAAATAGAGGAGTCTAGGGTTTTATCTGACAAATTCCACGAGTTTTGGTGAATTGTTATTTTCTAGGGATTATTCTAGAAAAGCCGACAAGAGGGACCTAATTATCAAACGGATTATTGGAATTCCACCGCGAAAGATATGCTAGAAGACTTTAGAAGACATGAGAAGGCAGTATGCGAAAGCGGGACTCCAGAAGCTTCTAGAGGAGGCCGGGCGGCACAATGCCCCCAGGCCGACTGGCCCCTAGCTGTCGGCCCCACCTGTTATCTTCTGCGAGCCTCCTCCACCGACCTTGAGGATCAATCTTAGCCCTACGTCAAGTCGGTTCGATCCAAGGGTTCACATGCATCTCACCGAACTATATATACGGAGCCTGAACCTCCTGGAGCCATCAAGTCATTTGGAGATCAAGCCATACAGAGCCAGAAACCCTAGTTCATCAGAGTTCCTCTAGTTTATAGCGATAAGTTAGATTAGATCTAGAGGGAGTCAACTTGGTCAACCTAGTTTGGATTCCCGACGTTGTTAAGAGCGTGGAGATAAGTACTATTCTTGTGCTCTCACGTCTCATTGTATTATTCATCATTGTGTGTTTATTACAGTGTTATGGCAACATTAATCTTCATCTTGTTTATGTTCTTGATTGCAATGTTCATTGTTTACTTTGATGATATGTCTAGCATAGTTACTTTATTATTATTGAGTTCATGCATATGCTCATATAGCGTTTATCCTAAGGTACATATGGTAGGTGATTTGTATTATGTAGGCATGGTCCTTAGATATATTGCATATCTGTGAGTGCTCCCTGATGTTCCTGGATGTGTGGTAAATCACGAAGGTGACTATTATAGCTTCATTGAGTCATTTGTAGTCCATCCCCTGCGCATAGGTTATGTAGAGCGCGGTCGCGTCGGAGGTGACGGTTGCGTCTTAAAAGCCTCTCTAGTTGATGCTCCTTATGTGTGGATAATGACATAGTAGTAATGTTAACAATGATTGTTAGATGTAGTTGCACTGATTAGAGTATTCATTGACTTGTGATTAAAAAACTATATTAGGAATTATCTCTCTAATATTCAGGTACTACGGTGTTATTATAGTAGCTAGAGTGTTCTGAGTGAATTTATTATCTTATTATTATGATGACTGATCATTACTTATCATATATATCTTTATCATGTGACTTATCCCTGTTATGAGTAGAGTGTATGATATTGGTTTTATCTCTCATTCATCATATATATAGGAAGTTATCAAATACTATAGATTTCCTGTTTAGCTAGACCTTCCCAGTGGTATCTCTACTCCAAAAAAGAGGAAAGAGGGGACGTCAACGCTCAATCAACGTGCCCCCCCGACTCCCTCATCCTTCGTTCGCCAAATCTTCTTCAGTTCTATCCAAGCCTCGCTGAGTCCTCGGAAAAAAATCACGTCCCCGTGCCCTTCGCCTCGCCCTGATGCAGCCACCCCCGACCGCCGCCTCTCCACCGAGCACCCCCGACGCGGACGCGGCGAACAGCGCCCGCCTCTCCGCCACCACCTCCTCCTCCTGTGGTGGCGGGTACACCGGCATGGGCCCCACCCTACTCGACGGCAGCAACCCGGGCTGCCAAGCATCACCCGACTCGGCTGTGTCGCGAGGCGGAGTAGGAACCATGCGCGACTCCGGCTCGCGACGGGCGACAACGCCCGCTCAGCCGCATCCAACTCCGGCGTCCGTGCCTTGCCACCCTTCGGCTCCATCCATCGGCCCTCCTCGGCCCTGCGCGGCTGTGCCCCTGTCCCCACGGCCCTACCAGCCGGCCGCGTGGCTGCCCCTGCCGGTTGGCCGCCCTCGGCCTCAGCCCCCGGTGCCCCCACTCTGCAGTGTGCAGCAGCCCAGCAGGTGAGATCCCTACTCGACTGCTCCCTAGCATGGATTTGATTTTTGAGCACTGGATTTGTCATTTGTGGATTCCCATTGTTCATAGAAACTTACAAAAGTTAAACACTAGATTGGATGAATAATAGCAATCCCACTCCAACCCTGATTACTTATGCAATCAACGAGGCCCTTCTTGTGCTACTATGCATTGAACACTCGCAAACAAGTACTCTGATGATTCAACTACTTTTTGTAGCTCTACAAATCAGACACTTTGTGTCTTGCTGCAATGTTTCTTTTTTTGGATGCAATGTTTCTTTTGATTGAACACAACAATCTTGTGTTTACAGCTTTACACTAAATAAAACAAAGTACATAGGATAGGGAGAGGCTAAATGAAATAAGATTGTACAAAGAGGAATATGTAGGTTCATACAGAGAAGGTGTATATACAACGGCCTGTTTTCAGACAATTAACGCAAGTCAAAGTCCATAGTTTAGCTTGTTTAACAGACTACAACACTTAGTGACTTCCAGTTTGGCCGAATTTGGGGTGGCTTTGCATTTTTGTTTAAGATGAAATCTTGTGGACCACATTACACTTGGGACACCATTCATTGCATATCTGCAAAAAAATAATCGAGGTGGAAAAATATTTTTTGCGGATTTGTGTGTGAAGGTATGTGTGATCGTGGATTCCAAACGGGAGGGGTGCCTTCTATTCACTAATTTCTCCACAGCAATGAAGGCTTGTCACCTCATATGCAGCAGTTGTAGCATGTGTTTCTGAAGATGAATGGCGAGGTTGTACTGCTACATTTTGGACCGATGGTCTAATGCAATTGATATGCAGACTGCAGCTTGTGTCTCTGGCCCAAGTAGAGATTGGGATCACACAAGAGAGTTTGAAACATGAAGGTAAGTGGGCTATGAACTGCAGTTCACCTTGGAATGCAGCAATAGATGGTGGTGACCTATCAGTTGACTGTTCTTGCTTGATTCGAACTGCCATCAGGTATGCTGTTATCAAACAAGGTATGATGACCAACTTGCAGTTGTACTATTTTGCTCAGTGGTAACGATGAAGCTGGTTCAATGAAGTGTTATGATTTAGCCACTCAATGGTAGCACATGGTTGTCTATGTAGCATCCATAAGTTACAACCAGAATTTTTTGCATTGTTATTGCTTTCTTCTCAGCATCAGCAGAAAAAAAAAATCTGTAAATTTGTTCTGAGCCATGCTTTCGGGTTGCTTTACCCCAAAAATTCATCAGACATGACAGCTTATTGCTTGCTGCTGTGGTACTTTTCACTACACTTAATTTGGCAATAACCGAAGGGTTGATCTCTTGCAATCTTGTCGGAGGCCATATAAAGTGGGATTACATTATTGATTGTTTTTGGATTGGTTGAGAATGATGTCGTGGGAAAATGAAGGAATATATCAATATATTTGTTTTTCTGTAGAACTGTCCATTTGTAATGTAAAACATGGATGTCTGAACCTTAGCTTTTGCTGGTGTACTCAGCTTTAAATAATGCCTTTGCTAAACATAAATCCAGTCCTTCTGACCTTTTCTGATGCATTTTTCATTCATAACTTGCAGATTGCAAACCTTGTAGCAAGCAACATAAGCCGGAATTGGCCATAGGATTTGTATAAGAAGGTGGCACAGTGCATATGTAGTGGCTCGTGTTTTGAGCTGGTCAGGAATCTGGACTAATCTGTATCAGAACTCTGGAGCTTTCAAACTATTTGGTGTTGGCTGCTTGTGTGCACCATGGTTGTTATACTAACATACTATTTTTTTCTTATTTTTATTGTGTTGAATTGCATTGAAAATTTTAAGGTTCCCGTAGCAACGCAGGGCATGTGCTAGTAAATATAAATCGACAACTTGGTAATACTCTAGGTAAAATGCTACAATGGTATAATTATCTGTCCGCTTACAGAAATAGTTTTATTCATATAATCATTCTTATTATTTCTGCCTAGTCACATAAAATGATAGTTTGCTTTATATAATATCAATATACATTTCTAGCTATATAACTAGAGATGACAACTTAGTTCAAGCTTAGGAGTGTAGGTATGTGATAGGTGACTAGTATGCTAAAGACATGTTAATCATTACCATGCATTTACTGGTGTTGTTAGTTTAGTAATAGCAGTAGTAAATATCAACAAGCATTTTTGGCGCTGTTGCCGGGGAAGGTATTTAAACTTTGGAAGTATTGATAACTTATATATATAATATGTAATGAATAAGATTGATTGGCCAATTGACCTCTAACTCAAATAGGTTTACCCTTGTTTTATCTACTTGTGTATCTTATGTAGGGCAATGTATGGGCTTTGACCTTCCGAAAGACTACACGAGCAATCCTGAAGCAATCCTAAGAAAGACTAGAGCAAGACTCAAGAAGACTCCGGTAGTAGAAACTTTGGGAGATAGTCAAGCAAAGAGAAGCTTAGCATCGGAATTTAAAGCTATGGTCGACAAGACTCTCCGTGAATTCTCTGCCCCAACAACTGCCAACATTCGTACGGGACCTGCGGTCAACGTTGGAGAGAATGGATTCGAGCTCAAGCCTGCGCTCATTACCATGGTGCAAGCCAGCCAATTCTGTGGAAAGGCTCATGAAGATGCAAGTGCACACAACACTTTTTGGAGATCTACAACACCTTCACACTCAAGGGAGTATTTAGAGATGCTACTCTACTCTGCCTTTTCCCATTTTTACTATTGGAGAAAGCAAAATAGTGGTTCTATGCCAACAAAGATAAGAATACTACATGGGACAAATGTTCAACTGCTTTTCTACAAGCAAGACCAATGCTCTACGTGGAAAGATTTCAAGCTTTCAACAACACCATGATGAATCAATTCCCGAGACATGGGAGCGTTTTCAAGATTATATATCAGAGAGTCCTCATCACGGGATGGAAAAGTGGTTACTTTTGTAGACCTTCTATCATGAGCTAGTCACTAGTACCCGTGAGTCAGTAGATGCTGCAGCCGGAGGTGCTTTCCTGTCACTCAAACTTGACGAGGCTACAACACTCATTGAGAAGATGGCCTCAAACCAGAGCTGGAATGAAGAATGTGTTCAACCTCGCAAGAGAGGAGGAGGAATGCATCAACTCAAGGAAGCTGATATGATGTCTGCAAAGTTAAACCTAATAATGAAGAAGCTTGAAGAACGAGACATCGAGAAGAAGAAAGTCATGCATATCAATGACTCTCATATGACTTGTGAAGAATATGGAGACGTTGGGCACTCAGGAAACAACTATCCGACAATTCAAGAAGATGTGAACTACATCAACAACAACAACAGTTATCGTCCTCAACCAAATCAAGGATGGAATCAGCAGAATCAAGGATGAAATCAGCAAAATCAAGGATGGAATCAGCAACAACAAAGGCCAAACTACCAAGGTAACTTTCAAGGTAATAATTTCAGTAATTACAATCAGCCACCCTTGAGAGATTTAGCTGTTGGCCAGTCTAGATTATTGGATCAAATGAGTAAGAAGGTAGCCTCTAATGACAAAGCTCTAGAAAATATAAATGCTAGAATGGATACCTTTGCTTCTGCTATTAAAAACCAACATAGCTTTAATAAAATGCTAGAATTACAAGCTCAGCTGGCAGCTGCTGTTCTTCCATTAGAGAAAGGTAAGATTCCGGGCCAGCCGAAAGATTTAGAAACTACAAATCTTGTCGATATTCACAATGCAACCAACTACTACACTCAGCCAACAGATGTGAAGTGGATTGACCATTCACTTCCCGACAAGAAAGGTGATCCAGGGAGACCTGTTATTTCTATCTTCATAGGATGCCATATCTTTCCAGAAGCTATCTACGACTTTGACGCAAGTGTCAACACCATACCTAAGGTAATTTATGAAAAGATTCTAGGAGATCCTTTGTTGTACACAAATATGCATTTGCAGCATGTAGATCAGTCCATCTGCTACCCTGAGGAAGTCCTGGAAGAAGCAGTCATTCGAGTAGGACAATCATATATTCCAGTTGATTTCGTAGTCGTGGATACAGGAGGAGATAAAAGAGCACTAATTATTTTGGGACGACCATTTCTATGCACAGTCAAAGCCATCATCTATGTAGAGCATGACAAGATTGCCTTTTCCATTAAAGATAAGAAAGAGAAGTTTTCATTCAAGGAACGCATCCTGCACTCTCCTACTCTACCACAGAAAGCATTCATGCCTGAGAAGCCAACAGCACCAGTGTCTAAGAAGAATTTCAGAAACCGAAGAAAGACCAAGCTCAGCAAGATTCCAGAAGAGACTGTCAAGATGATCAACACCATCAGAGCAGAATACGACCACTTGCTCACTTTACCATTCCTAGTGAAGAAGGATGATCTAGGTGTACCTACCATTGAATGCACAATCAATCGGAAAATCTTCCACATGACCTTCTGCGACATGGGATCGGGTGTCAACATAATGTCAAAGGTAACATATGAATATTTATTTGGTAACAAACCGTTGTACCCGACCTACATGCTGCTGCAGATGGCGGACTAGTCGATTCGATTCCGAGAGGGCATAGCAAGAGACGTTATGGTGAAAATCCAAGATCACTTCGTCCCCGCCGACTTCATGGTCCTCGACATGGGAGACAAGGAATAAGATACACCCATCATACTAGGAAGACCGTTGCTCAACACCACAGATGCTATCACCTATACCAGATCTGAACAAATATACTTTCAATTCCCAGACGAAAAGGTACGCTGTCACTTTAATAGTTATACTAATTATGAGCAGCCCAAGAAGCCATGCAACAATAGAAGGAGACGTCGATCTCGCCGTCAAGCAAACCAGCCTTTGAAGGATGGATAGGCCGACTACCCAGGAGAAGTGTCAAGATACGAGGATCGCTACGGTGACCAAGATGACAAAGTTGAGAAGATTGAAGCAGAGACAGTCAAGGAACCTCGCTGGAACAAGTGGGACAAAGATGCCGATGAGATTGAACTGCCTAAAAAAGAAGAAGCTAAACTACTCAAGTCAAAGACTCAGATCACGATGATATGGAAGGAGAAGAAGAAGGCTACATCGTCAACACAAAAGGAGCAGACATCTGAACTGCTAGCGGGATCAGATGATACACCTGACAAATAAGTACTCACTCCTACCGAGTCCTGTCCGAAAGACTTTAAACTCCGTACCCTTACCATAAGGTAATAATGATAGTTATCTAAATTTACTTTTCCGCATTAGGTTAGTATATTTATCCTCCTTACATACATCTGCATTAAAAAATAAAAAAATATACTTTATAGTTTGCCATTATTGCATAGTGAAAAGAAAATAAAAATGATTATTGCTTTTATTAGTGCATCATAAAATTACTTAGCCCCATGTAAGTAAACTTATGGTAACTCCATAGGAATATCTACTGTGGTGGCATAAAAAAATAAAATATCATTTGTCTTTAATTACTTGCATTATAAAATAGAAAATCTTAAAAAAGAAATTGAAGAGACATCCTGATAAAAAATGTATATCAGCTCATAGGAATAATCAATTGCTCATTTGGCTGACCGCTAACCCCCTTGTCAAAATCCAAGCCTCGAGTTTTTGGTGTTCTTGTTGGAGTTCAAATTTTGCAAGATATTACTATAACTAAAAGTGAGTCTGCTCAGCGGTGCCATCCCGGACTGCTGCTGACAAACTTACTTTAAAGATCACTCAACTAACAACCACAACAAAAATCAAGCTTGGGGGAGGTGCATCTCCCACGTATCTAGCTAAGTATCCCTATCTTTTTTATAGCTTTACTATTTTTGAGTCTATTAGTGAAAAAGAAATAAAAAGATGCATAAGCACTAAACCAAATAAAGATTCTTGTCCTAGTTATTATATTAAGGTGTGATCATGAAAAACCAAATAAAAGTTTGTTATAATTCTATCTAGTTTGTTAGGAGTCAAATAAAATAATGAATAGTAAAATTTTGCATTGGAGATGATAAATAGTTGCTCTGCCGTAATTTCTTTCAAGTACCTAGTTTTTAGCCTTGAATTCTCCTGAGTTTTGGATAGTACTGTTTTGATATAAGAATTCACTCTAAACCTAAAACTTGTGGGTAGCATATGCTTGAGCTAAATCTAGGTAATTAAGGGATATGATATGAGAAAGCCTGAGTTGCTCTTTATCTTGTTCCTAGTGATACTAAGTTCTGGAGATTTATCTTTTGAAAACTTAAAATCTTACATGATGAGTTCTTGTATGATAAACCTTAAATTCCTATCAAAGCCAAATATGATACATCTAGATTAGGAAAACCTTTGCTCATTTATGATACTTGCTTTGCATTGAGTTTAGTCAAGTTTTGTTGTATACCTTATGAAAGTTTTATCATGATTTTAAAATCAAGATCACGTACACTCCACCTTCATATATGCGCTATTCCTACACTAGAAGTGGTCACAACTGTTTTCCATTTTCCACCTAGATCCACCTTAAATATTTTTCTCCGACACCGGGAGAGAACACCCAAAAATAAACCTATAGGACAGCCCCAAAATAAATGCTCCAAAGATCTTATTGTTATTCTCTCCAATATTTTGTATTAAAAAAGATTCATGTGGCTATGCAAAAGAAAAGGTATTAAAAATATAGACAAGTGTCCATGTGAAAAAAAGAAGAAAAGAAAAAAATAATAAAGATAGCCTATGTTTTCTTGCAAAGTTCTTAAGTTCCAAAAGATAGATAAATTCTTTAAGGAGCAAAAGTAGAATTATGATTAGCCACCATATAAACAACTATCCACCATATTCCATACACATACACATCTTGATTTGATTATATGACTTTACTCTCTTTGGATCCATTGTTTGACTTTACAATATATGAACTGCAAGTATGCTCTTCCTTGTTGTTGCCACTCCTATGAGCTCCACTATAAGCCTTAGTTGTAGGAAGAGAAGGCATAACATTATTATTGTCTTGGTGAGGATCCACAAATACCACATATATTGAGAGATTTGAGAGTGTCGTACAATTAAAGCTCTGAGTTTTATTTCTGAAAACTTGCAAACCTCCAGAATAATAGTTGAGCAAAGAGTTTGAGACATAGTGCTTGACTTGATTGTTCTATCTTTCAATTGCTCAAGACCCAAATGAAAGTTGAAAAGCTCCATAGTTAAAGGTAATATGGGTGAGTTTGAAAATTTGAGCAGTTTTGTCTAATCCAGAGGAGAATTTTTGTTTGAAAGCATGTGTACTTTTGAGAAGTGAAAACATTATAGCAACTCCTAATCCAAGTTTAGCTAAATAGGCTTTGCTAAGGGACTGACAAAGGGTAAGCTTAGGGGAGCTTGTTGACCGTGGATAGCGTCAACATTTTATAGCGCAATAAACATGAGAAATGATTAATAAATATGAAAATAGAGGAGTTTAGAGTTTTATCTGACAAATTCCATGAGTTTTGGTGAATTGTTATTTTCCAAGGATTATTCCAGAAAAGCCGACAAGAGGGACCTAATTATCAAACGGATTACCGGAATTCCACCGCGAAAGATATGCTAGAAAACTCTAGAAGACATGAGAAGGCAGTAGGTGAAAGCGGGACTCCAGAAGCTTCTGGACGAGGCTGGGCGGCACTAGTCCCCTAGGCCGACCAGCCCCTGGCTGTGGGCCCCACCAGTCATCTTTTGCGAGCCTCCTCCACCGACCTTAACGATCAATCTTAGCCCTACATCAAGTCTGTTTGATCCAAGGGTTCACGTGTATGCCACCGAACTATATATACAGAGCCTGACCCCCTGGAGCCATCAAGTCATTTGGAGATCAAGCCATCCAGAGCCAGAAACCCTAGTTCCTCAGAGTTCCTCTAGTTTGTAGCGATAGCCTAGTTAGACTAGATCTAGAGGGAGTCAAGTTGGTCAACCTAGCTTGGATTCCAGATGTTATCAAGAGCGTGGAGATAAATACTATTCTTGTGCTCTCCTCTCTCATTGTATTATTCATCATTGTGTGTTTATTACAGTGTTATGACAACATTAATCTTCATCTTGTTTATGTTCTAGATTGCATTGTTCATTGTTTACTTTGATTATACGTCTCGCATAGTTACTTTATTATTATTGAGTTCATGCATATGCTCGTATAGAATTTATCCTAAGGTACCTAGGGTAGATAATTTGCATTATGTAGGCGTGGTGCTTAGATATATTGCATATCTGCAAGTGCTCCCTGATATTCCGAGACGTGTGGTAGATCGCGAAGGTGACTATTATAGCTTCGTTGAGTCCTCTGTAGTCCATCCCCTGCGCATAGATTATGTAGAGCGCGGTCGCGTTGGAGGTGACGGTTGCGTCTTAAAAGCCTCTCTAGTTGATGCTCCTTATGTGTGGATAATAACATAGTAGTAATGTTAACAATGATTGTTAGATGTAGTTGCACTAATTAGAGTATTCATTGCCTTGTGATTAAAGAACTACATTAGGAATTATCTCTCTAATATTCGGGTCTTACGACGTTATTGTAGTAGCTAGAGTGCTCTGAGTGAATTTATTATCTTATTATTGATGACTGATCATTACTTATCATATATATCTTTATCATGTGACCTATTTAATGTAAATAAAACTTACATGAAACCCCACTGAAACTAGCCAATGAGTCAGCGGCTTGAACACTGAAGAATAATGAAAGAGCGCATACCTGTCGCACACAACTCGGTGTCGGGAGCAGTAGCCGTAGGAATCGAAGGGTTGGCCAGCCGTTCGAGCAGTGTGCACACGGCGTCTGTGAATGGTAGGAGCCGAGAGCCCCAGACGACCGAACGTGGGTAGTGACTAGTCAGGTAGTGTGCTTCATTTGCGCCAGTTTAGCCATACAAGCACACATCCGTCCGTCACATGATTTCGTCAATAAGAAAATAAATATATAAAGTGGGTCAGATGTGCCGCTAACTACGTTTCAACAACCTTTGTAACCATTTTGTATTTAGCCTTTATTATATTAGACTGACGTTTCCTGGTGCTTACGTTATGCATCGTATTTTATGGTTTCAAGTACCTTTCCACGTAAAACTTAATGACCCTAGGCAGCAGTCCATTGAATCGGAGAATAGTGACAAAGGATTAGCAATTTAGCATCCAAATCCATAGGTATAAATCCAAGGGAAAAAACCAAATCCAAACCTACCGTAATACAAAATGATTAATGACCAATTCAATTCGGTTGCTCTTCGGTCTAAATCCACCCAACATGATCCAATAATAATAATACAAAAACTCTTATAACTATCTGTAAATTCTATGTTAACATCTAGACCTTAGAATCTAAAAGCTTGTCATTCAAACCTGAAAATTTCAAACTCGATTAAAATTTGATGATAGAGATGTGTAAGTATGCTGCACATTTTGTGCAGACCGATGTGGCTAGATATGTACGTGGGCCCCTGCGAACACAAGGTTGACAAGTACCCTTGTGTGTTCGTTTTGTGATGAGTGATTGTCAATGTGATCCACGAAGTAGGTTGAGTGGTGACTAACCCTACCTTGGCGAAAGCCTTGTGTGCGACATGTCTCTTGGCTTGTGTTGTGCATGTGTGGAGCACGGAGGCGGTAGCCGACGGTGAGGTGAAGGTCAAGGAGGACGTGCCGTGCCGATGGACCGGAGGGGTGAAGGACGCACGTGAGGCTTGGACCGAGGGACCCGGAGGCCGGGTGGCTAGCCGCGGTGGCTGACACTTGGGACATCGACAAGCGCAAGAAGACATGGGAGTGACCGTGTTGACCGGGGAGGTGACACGCGTCAGATGGCGGGGGACGCGTATGGAGTACGCTACTCGCGGAGTGGTTTGATGGTTTGGGCCTCAAAACCATCGGAGGCGGGTTTACGGGTTTGGGCCTCAAAACCCGGGCGGAGGTTCCGAGGAGGAACGGACGGCACGTGGCGGCATCGGGGAGGTTGCGTCGAGGCAAAGCTACCGGTGAGGAGGCGCGGTGGCCGTCGGATCAAGATGAAGACCGGGTTGGACCTTTACGCCCTTGGGCTAAATGGTTTGGCTCATTTGTATCTAGGGGCAAATCGGGGATTGTGTAATAGCCCTGTTAAATAGAGGATGGCAGCCCCCTTGCCTCCTCACCTCCTCCATTTTCATTTTCTCCTTTAGGGTTTCCCCTCCTCTAGTTGCTTGTTGAGAGAGGTCCGCAGATTATTCACTCTTCTGTGTATTTTGAGTTTGGTACCTGAGATATGGTGGGAAGTGAGGCCTTTACCTCACGTTGCCCTCTGGGGTTCATATATTGGTGTTGTTCGTTGTGAGCCTGCTGTTCGTGGTTTCTTCCCCTTCGTGCTCTTACTTCAATCTTTTTGCTTGAGTTGTTTTGGTGGGTTTCGGTTGATCAGTGACGAGCTGTGACATGTGCTGAACTATTTCTCTCAAGGAGTCGCATCAATTTCACATGAGCTTGTAGATCGATCCGAATTTTGTTTTTCCAGTGATAACCCTGTTCTTACCTCAAATCTTTATTTCCCAGAGTTTGGGTTAATCCCAGGCAATGATTTCTTGGGGATAGAATCGAATCCTATTGAATTTCATCTCTGCAAGATTTTGTTGCAATCCTTCTTGATTTGATGGAGATCCGTTCAATTTTGCTCCAGGCGTGTCGCTGTTCTTAGCGTTCGCTTTCTTCTGTTCTTCGCTCGAGTTTCAGGTCGAGCGCTCCGGTGCAGACTCCGGTGCGAGCCACAGGCAGGCTGCGCTACCACCGACGAGTGCTCTCCGTGAACAGCGCTTCGCTCGATCCAGTCGCCTCGTCGTCCGTCGGTGAGCAGCCCCACCATCGAACTCTCTCTGTTCGTGCGTTTCTCGTGTTCGTCACTGTTCGTGAAATCCAGCTGCCATACGCTGAGCACTAGTGAGAGCTCCGATGGCCACCAGTGCATACTGCACCTCCTGAGCAAACCGACATGCACTGGCTGTGCGTCGGGCAGATCACCGGTGGTGGCCAGTGCCTTCAGCGTCGCACACTGCAGCTTTCCTCTGTCCGTTCGTAGTGCCAGCTTGCAGGCAGTTTTGAAAGGCATTTGTAGCAACGAAGTTCAGTGCTAATTTCATTTTCTTTGCTTCCGTGAGTTGTCTCTCCAAGCAATCATTGGCTCATTTTTGAGTATTATTTTAACTCATTTATTTGGAATACTACTCATGGTCTGAGAAGGTCCCGATTAGGTATTTACTAGAAGTGCTCAAGGTTAAAATTTCCTGTGCAATCCCTGGAATTTTTCAGCTTACTGTTTTTCTGCGTCTTACCCATTTACGTTCCGATCTGAGTTCCGCTTTTTGCGTTGATCTTCTATCGTCCCAAAGAATTTTTCTAGGTACTCTCGTCACCGGTTGGCTTGGGTATTCTAGTCTCGGGAACTCGCTTGTGGTTGGCGGTGATTTTGGGACAGCGGCCAAATATTTCGGAAGAAATTTGAGACTCCCATTCACCCCTCCTCTGGTCGCCGTTTCCGGTCCTTCAGCCCCACATTGAAAGCTGGACCATATATAGAAATGAAACCTCACGTTCACACCTCAGAATTTTATAGCGAAATCGACTAAAATTTGCTGGAGTTGATTCAATACAATTGCCTGCTACTTTTCCGCAGATTGATGTGACTAGAATTATATATATAAGTAGACCTCATGTCCAAAACCGAACCGTACAATTAAATTCTCAACTTTAGTTAAATCGACTGAAACTTTTCATAGATGAATATGATTGTCCGCTAGTTTGTGTAGACCGATATGATTAAATATGTACGTGGACCCTCTCCGAAAGACGAGCACTAAAATTAAAATCTCAAATTCACACCTTAAAATTTTAGTAAAAAAACAACTTAAATTTATTTGTTCACAGCGGTTGACATAGGTGACTCGTTAGGCCAGTCTCAGTGGGGATTTCATGTCACTATTTCCAACACATCCAGATTTTGGAAACAGTGCAGAAGAGTTTCATCCCCATGAAACTATCTCTACTCCCATAAAACTCTTATCACCTCTCTCTTCATTAATATGGCGCCACATCAGCATAATTAATGCTCATGAAACTCTGATGAAACTCCATTGAGACTGGCCTTATATTCATCCACAGCACTAGTCCATAATTCGCTGCTCCCACAGACTAGAATCTTAGCCGACATAACCATTAATTGTTGCTGTATCGTTGTTGTTGCTGCTGCTATTATTACTCTCTCCGTCCGTTAGCAACCACGAAATAATGGCAACTGTATATTACTCCCTCGTGGAATATAAGAAATATAGTTTTGTCCTAGGTAAAAATATGTTGCCCTCTTCGTAAACACCCCAGACCGTTAGAATCTTGTTGTAGTATTGGATTGTTAGCCCATGTGGCACATGAAAAGTTGTGCTTGATGGGTTTAATACCACTTTGGAAATTTAGGGGGTCAGGGCCGGTTTATAATCCTTGTTGCTCCAAACGTGCACCTTCCTGTTAACCCTTAAGGGGGGTTGTTACCGGCTCATGTAAAGTCCGGTGCTGGTGCTACATTGTTGTCTTCTTATTCTTATTAGGACCAAGTGGGCCTTTATATATCAGTGGCATGCATTTTCTATTCTGCAATCGATGTACGGCTACGCCGTTGTCTAGATCTGTCACGTGCTTGGCCATGGTGGTGTTTTTTGTGGCGGTGAGGGGCTTCGTTGTAGGGTACTAGGGTAGGGGAGGAACTCTCTGCAATCGTCTATCGCGTGCTTGGCCATGGTGGTGAGGGGCTTCGTTGTAGGGTACTAGGGTAGGGGAGGAACTCCATAGGGGGGACCTCTCTGGCTCTCACAAGCTGGGAGGCACTCGGCGGCAAGATAGTGGGGCTCGTTCAAGCCACTGGCGTGCCAGTTGGCCGCCGTATTCCCTTGTCGCGACTTGTTCGCGCTCACAGGAGCTCCAGCCTTCCATGCCATGGCTCGACGCCGCCATCTTGGCACTTAGCACAAGCTCCCAGGCGCTTAGCAAACAATCCAAACATCTACCCTCACTACAGATCCTCACTAGGCAAGGAGAAGTGAGCCTCGCTGCTAGAACCAAATGTGCGCTTCATCCCTCAGCTTTGCTTAGATGAGTGTGGTCTGGTTTGCTGAATTTCACACTTATTTTGTGTTAGGATAATCATGACTTAGTTGTCGAGTTCTTGCATTTGGGTCATGTACATGTGTGTCATGTACTGAGTGTGCATGTATTCAAAACGAGATGTGTTCTCGCGGAGGATTGAGTCAATTTGCATGTAGATTAGGCTAGTTAGCAAGTTAGAGTGTGCGTGTGTTGCACAACAGGTTGTTAGCTAGTCTCTAGGACTTGCATGTGTTGAGTATACGATAGATTAGTATTAGCCACTGCATGTTAGCCAGGCACGTTTGGAGGCGTGGCTTGGTCAGAGGACCGTTTCATGCGGCGTACGTGCAGCATATGAGTGTGTGGCTCGGAAGCTGTGGAACGTGCGAGCACGCATGAGACCCAGGCAGTAGTGGCTCCCGTGTGCATGTGGGCAAGGCTATTTAGCCGTATATCCTGTTTAGTTCAGTGGAGCCGAGAGAAAAAGAGAGAGTGCCGGTGTTGTGTCGCCGCTGCGGCGTTCGTCGCCCCGGCAGGCGTGGGTCGCCCGGCGAGTCTCCTCTCGTGTTCCAAGTGTGTCCCGAGTTGTATTATCATTAATAATAGCCAAGATACAGGCGTTTGTTGCCGCGGCGTTCGTCGCCGGAATTTTCTTGTCTATTGTTTATGTTACTATGATCGTTCGGCGATCCTCGATTCTAACAATTGGTACCGGAGCCTAGGTTAGGGAGAGGAGAGCCAGCTGAAGATGTCGACGTCGCACCATGTACGGTCGTGGTGGAGCGTGTCATCGGTAGCATGGCAGAGATCCGAAAGCCTCGTCGTGCGATTCGTTCGTGCTGGTGGCGGCCGGCACGAGGTGGCGATCAACGGCGGTGGGGCGCTCAAGCTCTGGACCGTGTGGCGGTCTACGGAGGTGCGGAGCACGGCGTGTGTCGCTGGCCGCAGATCGGCGTGTGTTGCCGAGAAGAAGACGGTAGCGTTCACACGGAGATGGGGCATGCAGACATGGCCACGTCAGGTCGCGAGGCCGTAGTGGC
Source organism: Saccharum spontaneum (assembly GCA_022457205.1). Taxonomy (NCBI): domain Eukaryota; kingdom Viridiplantae; phylum Streptophyta; class Magnoliopsida; order Poales; family Poaceae; genus Saccharum; species Saccharum spontaneum. The sequence continues at coordinate 21,047,732 of CM039598.1, read as the reverse complement.
GGCCATGGCGATGAAGACGATGTCAGCTGCAGCAACTCCGACAACGACAAGTCAAGATTAGGGGGAGTTTGTTAGGATAATCATGACTTAGTTGTCGAGTTCTTGCATTTGGGTCATGTACATGTGTGTCATGTACTGAGTGTGCATGTACTCAAAACGAGATGTGTTCTCGTGGAGGATTGAGTCAATTTGCATGTAGATTAGGCTAGTTAGCAAGTTAGAGTGTGCATGTGTTGCACAACAGGTTGTTAGCTAGTCTCTAGGACTTGCATGTGTTGAGTATACGGTAGATTAGTATTAGCCACTGTATGTTAGCCAGACACGTTTGGAGGCGTGACTTGGTCAGAGGACCGTTTCATGCGGCGTACGTGTAGCATATGAGTGTGTGGCTCGGAAGCTGTGGAACGCACGCATGAGACCCGGGCAATAGTGGCTCCCGTGTGCATGTGGGCAAGGCTATGTAGCCGTGTATCCTGTTTAGTTTAGTGGAGCCGAGAGAAAAAGAGGGAGTGCCGGTGTTGTGTCGCCGCTGCGGCATTCGTCGCCCCGGCAGGCGTGGGTCGCCCGGCGAGTCTCCTCTCGTGTTCCAAGTGTGTCCCGGGTTGTATTATCATTAATAATAGCCAAGATACAGGCGTTCGTTGCCGCGGCGTTCGTGGCCGGAATTTTCTTGTCTATTGTTTATGTTACTATGATCGTTCGGCGATCCTCGATTCCAACATTTTGTCCTTTAGGTATCAATGTTTGAGAAATCAGTTTCAAAGATAAAGTTGAATGATCTTATGAAAGCAATAGATGATTTTACAGAGGACAATATTATTGGAACTGGTTGATCAGGAACTATGTACAGAGCAACACTTCCAGATGGTTCATTCGTTACTATCAAGAGGTTGCAGGACACTCAGCATTCGGAGGACCAATTTACATCTGAGATGTCAACACTGGGATGTGTAAGGCAACGTAACTTAGTGCGACTTTTGGGATGTCAACACTGCATTGCCAAGAATGAGAGGCTCCTGGTGTATAAGAACATGCCAAAGGGTTTGCTTTATGATAATTTGTACCAACAAAACAGTGAAAATGGCATTAGAACGGTCATTGAGGCTAAAAATTGCCATTGGGAGTGCTAGAGGATTGGTGTGGCTTCATCACAGTTGCAACCCTCATTCTTCATAGGAACATTAGTTCCAAGTGCATATTGCTTGATGATGACTATGAGCCTAAGATTTCCGATTTTTGTCTGGCAAGGCTTATCAATCCCACTGATACCCACCTGAGCACATTTGTGAACGGTGAGTTTGGTGACTTAGGGTATGTCGCTCTGGAGTATACAGCACTATTGTGGCCACTCATAAAGGGGATGTCTATAGCTTTGGGGTTGTCTTACTTGAACTTGTTACTCGTGAAGAGCCCACACATGTGTCAAATGCGCCAGAGAACTTCAAAGGGAGTTTGGTGAATTGGATGACTTACCTGTCAAACAACTCTATACTTTAGGATGCGATTGACAAGTCTTTGATTGGGAAGGCAGCGATGCTGAGCTGCTTCAATGCATGAAGGTTGCCTGCTCTTGTGTGCTTTCTTCTCCAAAGGAAAGGCCTACAATGTTCGAAATTTACCAGTTTCTGAGAGCTATTGGTGAGAAATATCATTTCAGTGCAGCTGATGATGAATTGACGATGCAACCTCAAAATGCCAATCCTGAAGATGAGCTTATTGTAGCAAACTAGTTGAACCTATGTGATGAGTAGTGCTTGTACCAAATATTATAGGAGTTGCTTTAACTTGGAATAATCAGGTCGATTAGAATCATTTCTATATCTTCTCTACTTCTGGCGCTACATGTCAGGCAAGCACTAGGATTTGTCATTCAATTGTAAGGTCTATCAAAATGTGTTGTTTACATTTGTACATCCTTGCCTTGTTGTGTATCCTCAGGATTATTTTCTCCTGGTGTCGTAAGATGGATCAGCAATGTGAAACTTCCAAATTTTAGCTGTGGTGGTAGCAATGTGAAACAATGTTGTCCCATCATTCATCTGCAGTTTCGGTGGTGCTTTCGTTTAGCATTTTTGTATCATTTTCATATTTATTTCTAATTTCAAATGTTAGACGAGTGTCGACTGGTTTTCAGAGGTGGGAGTTTTATTTTCTAGTTTGATAAAGCCTGGAACATGCTGGTAAGTACGCGGTACTTATATATTACATATTTACATTACATCCTATGCCTTATGTATATAATTGCCCCATCTTTCTTTTTGAGATGATACTTTCCAATAGCCAGATGACACTGCAGTAGATTCTGATTTCATTTCTGTGTTCCACTCAGAGAGGTAGAGAACTGTGCTACCGTAAGTTTATAGAACATGTGTCCATCCCTAGAAGAATGTTTATCCCTGCAGATGGAGATATGTATCCTTTTGATCAAAGTATACTTATTCCCCGAAAGCCCACTACCTCTGTTTCCTGTTTACAACATCAAATAGAAAACCCCAGAATTTTTATTTGCAAACAGTTACCTTTTGAAAAATATGAATTATGATGACAAAACCCGTGGAACCTAATGCATTTCTCATCAAGGTAGCGGTAGCAGACTTGTAGGATGTCCAATTCGGAAATAAAATACTATTGCTCGGGCTTGAAATATTCTGTGCTCAAAGTACATAATTATGCCTTTATTATAGGGATTCCAAGTTACCAAAACAATCGTGTTGTTCAGCAGTTAAACATTGCAACATATATTGTATCCTTATGTTTTCAACATAAAAACAAGAAAACAGATGGAACTAGTAACTCAAGGTGATGAAGCTAGAGCAAATCAAGGAGCTCCGACTTAAAAACCTGACCCAAACCCAACCGAAATCTCAGTCCCAAGATGGGTCATTGTTGACGGTGGATAGCGTCAACATTTTATGGCACAATAAACATGAGAAATGATTAATAAACATGGAAATAGAGGAGTCTAGGGTTTTATCTGACAAATTCCACGAGTTTTGGTGAATTGTTATTTTCTAGGGATTATTCTAGAAAAGCCGACAAGAGGGACCTAATTATCAAACGGATTATTGGAATTCCACCGCGAAAGATATGCTAGAAGACTTTAGAAGACATGAGAAGGCAGTATGCGAAAGCGGGACTCCAGAAGCTTCTAGAGGAGGCCGGGCGGCACAATGCCCCCAGGCCGACTGGCCCCTAGCTGTCGGCCCCACCTGTTATCTTCTGCGAGCCTCCTCCACTGACCTTGAGGATCAATCTTAGCCCTACGTCAAGTCGGTTCGATCCAAGGGTTCACATGCATCTCACCGAACTATATATACGGAGCCTGAACCTCCTGGAGCCATCAAGTCATTTGGAGATCAAGCCATACAGAGCCAGAAACCCTAGTTCATCAGAGTTCCTCTAGTTTATAGCGATAAGTTAGATTAGATCTAGAGGGAGTCAACTTGGTCAACCTAGCTTGGATTCCCGACGTTGTTAAGAGCGTGGAGATAAGTACTATTCTTGTGCTCTCATGTCTCATTGTATTATTCATCATTGTGTGTTTATTACAGTGTTATGGCAACATTAATCTTCATCTTGTTTATGTTCTTGATTGCAATGTTCATTGTTTACTTTGATGATATGTCTAGCATAGTTACTTTATTATTATTGAGTTCATGCATATGCTCATATAGCGTTTATCCTAAGGTACATATGGTAGGTGATTTGTATTATGTAGGCATGGTCCTTAGATATATTGCATATCTGTGAGTGCTCCCTGATGTTCCTGGATGTGTGGTAAATCACGAAGGTGACTATTATAGCTTCATTGAGTCATTTGTAGTCCATCCCCTGCGCATAGGTTATGAGAGCGCGGTCGCGTCGGAGGTGACGGTTGCGTCTTAAAAGCCTCTCTAGTTGATGCTCCTTATGTGTGGATAATGACATAGTAGTAATGTTAACAATGATTGTTAGATGTAGTTGCACTGATTAGAGTATTCATTGACTTGTGATTAAAAAACTATATTAGGAATTATCTCTCTAATATTCAGGTACTACGGTGTTATTGTAGTAGCTAGAGTGTTCTGAGTGAATTTATTATCTTATTATTATGATGACTGATCATTACTTATCATATATATCTTTATCATGTGACTTATCCCTGTTATGAGTAGAGTGTATGATATTGGTTTTATCTCTCATTCATCATATATATAGGAAGTTATCAAATACTATAGATTTCCTGTTTAGCTAGACCTTCCCAGTGGTATCTCTACTCCAAAAAAGAGGAAAGAGGGACGTCAACGCTCAATCAACGTGCCTCCCCGACTCCCTCATCCTTCGTTCGCCAAATCTTCTTCAGTTCTATCCAAGCCTCGCTGAGTCCTCGGAAAAAAATCACGTCCCCGTGCCCTTCGCCTCGCCCTGATGCAGCCACCCCCGACCGCCGCCTCTCCACCGAGCACCCCCGACGCGGACGCGGCGAACAGCGCCCGCCTCTCCGCCACCACCTCCTCCTCCTGTGGTGGCGGGTACACCGGCATGGGCCCCACCCTACTCGACGGCAGCAACCCGGGCTGCCAAGCATCACCCGACTCGGCTGTGTCGCGAGGCGGAGTAGGAACCATGCGCGACTCCGGCTCGCGACGGGGGACAACGCCCGCTCAGCCGCATCCAACTCCGGCGTCCGTGCCTTGCCACCCTTCGGCTCCATCCATCGGCCCTCCTCGGCCCTGCGCGGCTGTGCCCCTGTCCCCACGGCCCTACCAGCCGGCCGCGTGGCTGCCCCTGCCGGTTGGCCGCCCTCGGCCTCAGCCCCCGGTGCCCCCACTCTGCAGTGTGCAGCAGCCCAGCAGGTGAGATCCCTACTCGACTGCTCCCTAGCATGGATTTGATTTTTGAGCACTGGATTTGTCATTTGTGGATTCCCATTGTTCATAGAAACTTACAAAAGTTAAACACTAGATTGGATGAATAATAGCAATCCCACTCCAACCCTGATTACTTATGCAATCAACGAGGCCCTTCTTGTGCTACTATGCATTGAACACTCGCAAACAAGTACTCTGATGATTCAACTACTTTTTGTAGCTCTACAAATCAGACACTTTGTGTCTTGCTGCAATGTTTCTTTTTTTGGATGCAATGTTTCTTTTGATTGAACACAACAATCTTGTGTTTACAGCTTTACACTAAATAAAAACAAAGTACATAGGATAGGGAGAGGCTAAATGAAATAAGATTGTACAAAGAGGAATATGTAGGTTCATACAGAGAAGGTGTATATACAACGGCCTGTTTTCAGACAATTAACGCAAGTCAAAGTCCATAGTTTAGCTTGTTTAACAGACTACAACACTTAGTGACTTCCAGTTTGGCCGAATTTGGGGTGGCTTTGCATTTTTGTTTAAGATGAAATCTTGTGGACCACATTACACTTGGGACACCATTCATTGCATATCTGCAAAAAAATAATCGAGGTGGAAAAATATTTTTTGCGGATTTGTGTGTGAAGGTATGGGTGATCGTGGATTTCAAACGGGAGGGGTACCTTCTATTCACTAAGTTCTCCACAGCAATGAAGGCTTGTCACCTCATATGCAGCAGTTGTAGCATGTGTTTCTGAAGATGAATGGCGAGGTTGTACTGCTACATTTTGGACCGATGGTCTAATGCAATTGATATGCAGACTGCAGCTTGTGTCTCTGGCCCAAGTAGAGATTGGGATCACACAAGAGAGTTTGAAACATGAAGGTAAGTGGGCTATGAACTGCAGTTCACCTTGGAATGCAGCAATAGATGGTGGTGACCTATCAGTTGACTGTTCTTGCTTGATTCGAACTGCCATCAGGTATGCTGTTATCAAACAAGGTATGATGACCAACTTGCAGTTGTACTATTTTGCTCAGTGGTAACGATGAAGCTGGTTCAATGAAGTGTTATGATTTAGCCACTCAATGGTAGCACATGGTTGTCTATGTAGCATCCATAAGTTACAACCAGAATTTTTTGCATTGTTATTGCTTTCTTCTCAGCATCAGCAGAAAAAAAAAATCTGTAAATTTATTCTGAGCCATGCTTTCGGGTTGCTTTACCCCAAAAATTCATCAGACATGACAGCTTATTGCTTGCTACTGTGGTACTTTTCACTACACTTAATTTGGCAATAACCGAAGGGTTGATCTCTTGCAATCTTGTCGGAGGCCATATAAAGTGGGATTACATTATTGATTGTTTTTGGATTGGTTGAGAATGATGTCGTGGGAAAATGAAGGAATATATCAATATATTTGTTTTTCTGTAGAACTGTCCATTTGTAATGTAAAACATGGATGTCTGAACCTTAGCTTTTGCTGGTGTACTCAGCTTTAAATAATGCCTTTGCTAAACATAAATCCAGTCCTTCTGACCTTTTCTGATGCATTTTTCATTCATAACTTGCAGATTGCAAACCTTGTAGCAAGCAACATAAGCCGGAATTGGCCATAGGATTTGTATAAGAAGGTGGCACAGTGCATATGTAGTGGCTCGTGTTTTGAGCTGGTCAGGAATCTGGACTAATCTGTATCAGAACTCTGGAGCTTTCAAACTATTTGGTGTTGGCTGCTTGTGTGCACCATGGTTGTTATACTAACATACTATTTTTTTCTTATTTTTATTGTGTTGAATTGCATTGAAAATTTTAAGGTTCCCGTAGCAACGCAGGGCATGTGCTAGTAAATATAAATCGACAACTTGGTAATACTCTAGGTAAAATGCTACAATGGTATAATTATCTGTCCGCTTACAGAAATAGTTTTATTCATATAATCATTCTTATTATTTCTGCCTAGTCACATAAAATGATAGTTTGCTTTATATAATATCAATATACATTTCTAGCTATATAACTAGAGATGACAACTTAGTTCAAGCTTAGGAGTGTAGGTATGTGATAGGTGACTAGTATGCTAAAGACATGTTAATCATTACCATGCATTTACTGGTGTTGTTAGTTTAGTAATAGCAGTAGTAAATATCAACAAGCATTTTTGGCGCTGTTGCCGGGGAAGGTATTTAAACTTTGGAAGTATTGATAACTTATATATATAATATGTAATGAATAAGATTGATTGGCCAATTGACCTCTAACTCAAATAGGTTTACCCTTGTTTTATCTACTTGTGTATCTTATGTAGGGCAATGTATGGGCTTTGACCTTCCGAAAGACTACACGAGCAATCCTGAAGCAATCCTAAGAAAGACTAGAGCAAGACTCAAGAAGACTCCGGTAGTAGAAACTTTGGGAGATAGTCAAGCAAAGAGAAGCTTAGCATCGGAATTTAAAGCTATGGTCGACAAGACTCTCCGTGAATTCTCTGCCCCAACAACTGCCAACATTCGTACGGGACCTGCGGTCAACGTTGGAGAGAATGGATTCGAGCTCAAGCCTGCGCTCATTACCATGGTGCAAGCCAGCCAATTCTGTGGAAAGGCTCATGAAGATGCAAGTGCACACAACACTTTTTGGAGATCTACAACACCTTCACACTCAAGGGAGTATTTAGAGATGCTACTCTACTCTGCCTTTTCCCATTTTTACTATTGGAGAAAGCAAAATAGTGGTTCTATGCCAACAAAGATAAGAATACTACATGGGACAAATGTTCAACTGCTTTTCTACAAGCAAGACCAATGCTCTACGTGGAAAGATTTCAAGCTTTCAACAACACCATGATGAATCAATTCCCGAGACATGGGAGCATTTTCAAGATTATATATCAGAGAGTCCTCATCACGGGATGGAAAAGTGGTTACTTTTGTAGACCTTCTATCATGAGCTAGTCACTAATACCCGTGAGTCAGTAGATGCTGCAGCCGGAGGTGCTTTCCTGTCACTCAAACTTGACGAGGCTACAACACTCATTGAGAAGATGGCCTCAAACCAGAGCTGGAATGAAGAATGTGTTCAACCTCGCAAGAGAGGAGGAGGAATGCATCAACTCAAGGAAGCTGATATGATGTCTGCAAAGTTAAACCTAATAATGAAGAAGCTTGAAGAACGAGACATCGAGAAGAAGAAAGTCATGCATATCAATGACTCTCATATGACTTGTGAAGAATATGGAGACGTTGGGCACTCAGGAAACAACTATCCGACAATTCAAGAAGATGTGAACTACATCAACAACAACAACAGTTATCGTCCTCAACCAAATCAAGGATGGAATCAGCAGAATCAAGGATGAAATCAGCAAAATCAAGGATGGAATCAGCAACAACAAAGGCCAAACTACCAAGGTAACTTTCAAGGTAATAATTTCAGTAATTACAATCAGCCACCCTTGAGAGATTTAGCTGTTGGCCAGTCTAGATTATTGGATCAAATGAGTAAGAAGGTAGCCTCTAATGACAAAGCTCTAGAAAATATAAATGCTAGAATGGATACCTTTGCTTCTGCTATTAAAAAACCAACATAGCTTTAATAAAATGCTAGAATTACAAGCTCAGCTGGCAGCTGCTGTTCTTCCATTAGAGAAAGGTAAGATTCCGGGCCAGCCGAAAGATTTAGAAACTACAAATCTTGTCGATATTCACAATGCAACCAACTACTACACTCAGCCAACAGATGTGAAGTGGATTGACCATTCACTTCCCGACAAGAAAGGTGATCCAGGGAGACCTGTTATTTCTATCTTCATAGGATGCCATATCTTTCCAGAAGCTATCTACGACTTTGACGCAAGTGTCAACACCATACCTAAGGTAATTTATGAAAAGATTCTAGGAGATCCTTTGTTGTACACAAATATGCATTTGCAGCATGTAGATCAGTCCATCTGCTACCCTGAGGAAGTCCTGGAAGAAGCAGTCATTCGAGTAGGACAATCATATATTCCAGTTGATTTCGTAGTCGTGGATACAGGAGGAGATAAAAGAGCACTAATTATTTTGGGACGACCATTTCTATGCACAGTCAAAGCCATCATCTATGTAGAGCATGACAAGATTGCCTTTTCCATTAAAGATAAGAAAGAGAAGTTTTCATTCAAGGAACGCATCCTGCACTCTCCTACTCTACCACAGAAAGCATTCATGCCTGAGAAGCCAACAGCACCAGTGTCTAAGAAGAATTTCAGAAACCGAAGAAAGACCAAGCTCAGCAAGATTCCAGAAGAGACTGTCAAGATGATCAACACCATCAGAGCAGAATACGACCACTTGCTCACTTTACCATTCCTAGTGAAGAAGGATGATCTAGGTGTACCTACCATTGAATGCACAATCAATCGGAAAATCTTCCACATGACCTTCTGCGACATGGGATCGGGTGTCAACATAATGTCAAAGGTAACATATGAATATTTATTTGGTAACAAACCGTTGTACCCGACCTACATGCTGCTGCAGATGGCGGACTAGTCGATTCGATTCCGAGAGGGCATAGCAAGAGACGTTATGGTGAAAATCCAAGATCACTTCGTCCCCGCCGACTTCATGGTCCTCGACATGGGAGACAAGGAATAAGATACACCCATCATACTAGGAAGGACCGTTGCTCAACACCACAGATGCTATCACCTATACCAGATCTGAACAAATATACTTTCAATTCCCAGACGAAAAGGTACGCTGTCACTTTAATAGTTATACTAATTATGAGCAGCCCAAGAAGCCATGCAACAATAGAAGGAGACGTCGATCTCGCCGTCAAGCAAACCAGCCTTTGAAGGATGGATGGGCCGACTACCCAGGAGAAGTGTCAAGATACGAGGATCGCTACGGTGACCAAGATGACAAAGTTGAGAAGATTGAAGCAGAGACAGTCAAGGAACCTCGCTGGAACAAGTGGGACAAAGATGCCGATGAGATTGAACTGCCTAAAAAAGAAGAAGCTAAACTACTCAAGT